>JAQGBJ010000029.1:0-91900 GCA_034698345.1 Sphaeridia pumilis
TAAGCGGGTGTAGAGATAAAGAAAAGAAAGCGCATACCAGGGCATTCGCCGGAGGCGCAAGTGAATCATGTTGAGGACTCTGAGAATCTCTAATTGTGGTACATCGTTGTGCATATAATATTGGAGCTGAAAGGTAAAGACGGGATGTGAGAAGATGAAGAAGAAAAAGTCTTGAGGACGAGGATGTAAACAGGAGTTGAGGATGATGAGACTTTTTGAAGGAGTAAAAGCCAGGTGAGTTGATTGTAATGTGAAAGCTTGGCAGGCGGAATAAGGAACTTGGCTTGGAGTAACGGGCTGTGGTATGCACCGCAAGGTTTGGAGCCTCACCGCGAGGACGACCGTGGGACCGCCAGGACAGGTGTGCTTTGGATGTGGTATGTGCAACGTTATCTGGTATTCCTTGTGTTGTTGTTGGAGTAAGTCGACTTGAGTCAAGTTAGGCAGGTGAGATGATGCTGGTTAGTTAAGTTGGTTTTGCGTTGGATGAAATATGTACGGGGTTGAGATTTGGAGATGGTGAGACGGCGAGAACGGGATGGCGGATTGGCGATAACAATAGTAAACAAGTTATATACGTACCAGAAACCGACTTTCATTCACAAGGCAACTTGGAGGGAGGTTATAAGAATGTGGCAAGCGAGTTTGACGACGATGATCGAAATGACTGTTTGCATTTGCAGTAGTAGAGGGGCGTTAGTTATGATATTCGTTTGGCTGTTGATGAATTTTAAAGGAAAGCCGAGCCACTACCCCTTTGACTTTAAACATTAAATGTTTGACGGTGAGGCTGACTCCGTTTGTTTGGCGTTTCTCTGAAGTGATGTGGTGGTGGTGTTCTGGCTCTCGTCTCTGGCACTTGAACGAAAGCTGGCTGTGATGGGAGCGAACATGTTGGTCATGTAGCAGAGGACAGGAGTGCGATGCGATGGGATGCGAGTCTGTAAAAAAGATTGGAGATGCATGATCTTGCATTGCAATCACTCAGCATGTGATGTGATACTTTTCGGGAAAACACCTCTTTTCTCTTCGTAACACTTCCACATTTACCGTCCTCAAGAAAATGTAACGACAGAAACGTCGCCAAAAGTCACCGATACAGAGACACCGCCAACTAACGACCATTTCGCTACAGGTTGCACCGACTCCGCAACCGATTTTTCTTCCACGAGATTCAGTTTTCAGAATTCTCCCGGCTGCATTCCTCGTTTCCAAGTTTGTTTTGATACAAGCCATTAGTGTTATTGCCACGGTTCTCTCAGGTTTGAACATCATTTGCCCAAGCTGATACGTCGATATTAGTGTGTGACATGGCTGTTTGACAGTTTTTGGAATTCGGCGGTTTTTACTTGGCTTTGAATCGACTCGTTGAGTCAGCCAACTTAATTACAAGTCAGATACATCGTCACTTGGAACTGTGATTTGGTGGTAGTAAATGTGTCAAAGGATTGCAGAATGTCAAGTTGATCAGCTGAAAATGTTAATGACTCTACGCAAAACCCCAGCGAAACTTTCCCGGTTTGGTTAAATTAAGACCCACAGGTGGTAATCCAGCAGCTGATTAAGCGAGATTTCGCTAGTGATCAAATCCTTAGAGGCTTCAACGTGACTTAACCTATTAGCAGATAAAAAAGGCGTACAAGCTTACGTGTCGAGTGATCTAAAAACTGTGTGTGCTACGACAAGTTTGAAAACTGAATAGGACGGTAGTTGCAAATTAGATGAATTAAAAGGAACACCAACGAAGATACTTGGTTCATCCAAGTTCCGACAGCTACAACGGATACCTGTTTGCTAGCCTACACGTGATGTTGTTCGTTGGTGGCATTGGAAACAATTTGTTGCTGGAGCACGAATTACTTTGATAGATTCAAAAAGTAAAGCATCGCGTACGGAATCTCAGAGTCTGTAATGATCAAAACCAATACAATCTCGCTAACCGACTATAAGACAGTTTAGTTCAAGTATGCAGTGGATAATCTTCACTTTGTGCCAATACAGTAACAAGTACCTACAGCCTAAATGCGATTGAACTATCAACATGGGTCTTCAAGCTTTGGAGTTTACGGATTGTTTAACGGATAGTCCCTTCTTCCGTGAAACGCTACATTCACATGAGAAAGAACTTGAACGTACTAGTTCCCAAATCAAAGGATTGATTAAAGATGTCAAAGAAATTCTACATGCTACAAGACGTAAGTCCAACGCACTTGTCAGTGGAGGCTTTTCGGAATTGGTAAAATAAAATGTCGAATCGTTGTTTCTAGTTCTGTCCAGGGCTCAGCGAGCGCTGGCTGCATCGCTGGAAAGCTTCCACTTCGAATGCATAGGCAACAATCAAACCGATGACGAAATCGTTATCGCTAAATCTCTACAGCACTTTGGACAACTGTTGACTTCCATTGAGGATGAGCGGGATCGAATGGTAAGCTGTTGTGATGAATACATATGAACACAACGTTCAGTTGTATTACGGAGCTTAATTGAAAACTGTTTCCTGTTCCCAGCTCGAAAAAGCACATGACCAGTTCATCAAACCTCTTGACGACTTTAGGAAAACAAAAATTGGAGGGGTCAAGGTAATGCTTGATTGCTCAATCACTATTCGCCCTTGCCATCAGTAACTTGACTCGTGTCTTGGGGTTGTTCTGACGGTAACATTCTGTTTACTTACAGGATGGAAAAAAGAAGTTTGAGAAACAGACGACGAAATTCTGCCAGAGCCAAGAAAGATACTTGAACCTGTCAACAAAGAAGCAAAATATCGTGTTGCAGGAGGTGAGAATTTCCCATTCGCAGCAGTTGGCTTCCTTCTGACTTTATAACTAGTTGAAGCTTCAAAAAGTTTGAACAGAATGTGCAGAAAAGTTTGCAAGTTATATCCGTGTGAATTCCACTCCTAGAGATGTGCTCCAGGTGCTTCGCTTGCCTGAAAGTGGATTGAACTGGAGCAGGAACATATTGGAATCAGTTAGCTTTCATCAACAAGTATTGACGCTCCAGCCATAAACGCTACCTGCGCGAATGCACTGCTTGTGCTCACATCTGTTACAGTCGTATATGCTGTAGGCAGCTTCTTAGAGAAAGCAAGAGAAAGCAAAAGCATGGAGCAAAAGACTTTCTTCGTTGTGTATCGGGAGTATGTCTATTTATAGCAAGATATTCTCTTTGCTTATATTTAGGCCACAGATACCCTGCTTCTCAGCTGAATGAGTTTTGATCTCGCTCGCACACTGCCAACTTTGACATTTGAAAGAAGCTCCAGTACGAGACGACAATTCAATTTTCGTGTCCATAAGAAATTGTCGAATTAGACGTGTTCGTATTAGTAGTACAGCCTTCGCCAGGATTGTGTGTGAAAACTAAGGGTGATCCGTCATCACTCTATTGTGGTGTATCCAGAAAATAGACAGTTTTTTAGTAACTCCGGAAAAGTTGTTGTTTAGAACCATGACTAGGGCTTTCGTTCTGATGCAGATGTAATTATAAATCGTGTTTAGCCTCTGGCCAATAGATTTAGACATGTGAAACAAAATATTTTCCATATTTCAGGCTGATGCGTCTCTGGATATGGAGCAGAGGCATTTTTGTCATGCAAGTCTGAAGTACGTTTACCTGTTGCAAGAAGTTCAAGAATGCAAAAAATACGAGTTTGTCGAAACAGTAAGTTCGAATTAAGAACTATGGCTAAAGCATGAAGTTATTATGCTAATTCGTTGTCATTTCCCCAGTTATTAGGTTTTATGTACAGCCTGCTCACGTTCTATCATCAGGGTCACGAAGTTGCAGCAGACTTCAAACCGTATATGACTGATCTACAAACCCGTTTACAGAAAGTCAGTGCTATAATGGGCTGTTTTAAGAAGTTAATCCAAGAGCATTATCTAACTAGTAATGGTTTTATACATGTTTTGTAGACACGAGAAAATTTTGAAACAACACGTGATCAAACAAAACTACTAATGATTAAAATGCTGGAGATTAGGAAGTCGGTAAGTGTCACATGCGAGGCTGAAAAAGAACAAAGTTTCAGTTTGAACCCTTCATTGTTTGTTCTAGAAGGACTCGGGTAGCCTTGATAAGACGTACAGCAGACAAGGTTATCTGTACCTGATGGAGAAAAGTGGGTTACATTTTTTGCTGTTTCGTAAAATGTTGCTCTGTTTGAAGATATTGAAGCTAATACGTGTGAACCTTTGCAGAAGCACTTGGAACGACATGGACAAAATATTACTGTACTTACGAAAAGTCTTCGAAAAAGTTCACTATGATTCCGTACAATCAAAATTCTGGAAAGCTGTTGAGCCAAACGGTAGGAGAAAACGGTCATACAATCTTTCAAATTCACGGAGACTGCAATCTTGTAATCTTGGATTTTCACAGGGCCCTACTGATGAGATCTTTCTGAAGAGCTGTACTAGAAGGCCTTCAGACTCAATTGACAAGCGTTTTTGCTTCGACCTCATGGCGGAAGGCCGAATCGGGGTTGTTTACACATTCCAAGCTTTGGGAGAAGAAGACAGGAGACTTTGGCTTGAAGCCATGGATGGGCGTGAACCGGTAAATACAATGAGATCATTAAAAATGAGATATATCTTTCAGACTGGTGGTAAAGTGATGTTTTTGTTGTTAGACCTACGGTCAGCCAGGCAAAATCCCGAGGACTGAAGAAACTAGCTTGGACGACGTCGGTTTCTCGTTTGTTCAACAATGTATTACTGAGCTAGAATTTCGTGGTCTGGAAGAACAAGGCATGTACCGGCTGGTTGGAGTCAGTTCAAAAGTTTCGAAGCTTCTTAATCTCGGCCTGGACCGAAGAAAAGGCGAAAAACTCGTCCTTACTGATAGGTTGGAATGGGAAACAAAAACTATCACGAGCGCGCTGAAAACCTACTTCAGAAATTTGCCAGAACCAGTGATGACCTTTCGCTATCATGGAGCTTTTATTGCAGCTGCAAGTGAGTTTGGAATTGTGATTTTGAAAGATTGGAATCTGTAACACTAACCAGCAACTTTATTAAATGTTTTTTCGTAGAGCAAGAAACCAGGAATCAGAGGGTTCAAGACGTACATACGCTGGTTCACCGTCTACCGTTACCCAACTTTCAAATTCTTGATGCTTTAATTTCTCACCTGAATGGGTATGTGTTGTTTTGCTGCAACGTGCTACGTTATTATTGTTCCATCTTCGATTTTAGACGAATATGAGGGATAATCTGCGAATAATGGTGCTAGATCCCCTTTGACGAATACAAGTTAAGCTAAGAAAGGGTGAGGGTGAGATTCAAATTTTATCCGAAGTGAGCCCGTTTGTAAACCTAATAACTTCACAAAATAAGTAATAATTGAAGTGGAGTGAGTAGCTCTTTTGATTTCAATGCATGATTACCTGGTTTTGTCTAGTCGTGTTGGGTGGAATGATATTCGATTACTAGTCAGTGCGTTAGTTAGATTGTTGAACAGAAATGCTTTTGTCTGATTTGATATTTTTCTGGGGGATATTTCAAATTCTAAAGGAGAGTTGTGTTTGCAGTGTGGCAGCTAAGTCTGATAAGAACAAGATGACTGTGTGTAACTTGGGAGTTTGCTTCGGACCTACTTTGTTGCGACCTGAGGAAGAAACTGTTGCTGCAATTATGGACATCAAGTTCTGCAACGTAGTCGTGGAAATTTTGATAGAAAATTATCACAAGGTAGGACCTGACGTTACTAATCCCAAATATATAAGTCAGGATTGTAACTTACTAACTTACATACATCTTCATAATATGTTTTGCAGATCTTTACTACGAAGCCTTCTTTAATGGAAGCTGGGGATGACGCATCAATGACTAAAAATCCGTCGGTGCTATATGGTGTTTCTCCTTCACGTCAGCATTTGGTACACAAGGACCATGTTCATGTAAGTTTGATCTGTTGAAACTTTTTAAACTGAGAAAGGTTGTTGCAGCTCAGATGTTATTGTTATTACAGCAGAGCTATCTCAAATCTGGAAGAAGTGGATATATAGATTCGGGAATTGGGGGGCGATCGTCTTGGGAGAATCTTCCGTATGTGTCTGGGACAGGCTTGCATCAGTCAACAGCGACTGTCAATTCTTTGCATTCTAGTTCACAATCAAGTTCATCTAATCACAGCGTTGGAGATGTGTTATCCCTGGGGGATTCTTTGAGTGCTAATGCGCCAAATGAAGACAAAGAAAGGTTGCAGTACCAGCAGAGTGCCAAATCTATTTACGGTTCACAAACAGAGGCTAAACCGACCGCAAATTACTTGTCCAATTACATAACTACTGCTGGTGAGTATTAAGTTTTTTAAGGAACTACGATCGTTTGATACCCTCCATTTTTACATGTCGTTCAATTAATTCTCATGTTATAGGCACCGAAGGGGACAGAGTAACGTCAAATAGCAGTAGCTCAAGTGATTCAGTTGCGTCTTGGCAAATGACTGGACCAGCACCTCAGAAAGGACAACCTGTGCGTCCGCCACCGTACCAACCTCCACCTGATCATCGAAGTTCGAACGGAAGGCTGTACCCGTCAAATACAAGTAAGCTAACCGCAGTCGCAATATTTTTGCGGTTTTCTTCATTCGAAATTTGATCTACAGGTACAACTACAGGGGCATCTACGACGTCCTTAAATTCCAACAAATTGGAGTTGTCTGTGTAAGCAAATTTCACAATAGGTTGTTTGGTGTGATTCCGCGACTTTTTACTAATTGTCCGTATGTTGCTACAGAAAACGAGCTCGAACGCTATACTCCTGCATAGGAGAGCATGATGGAGAGCTTTCATTCGAACCGAATGAAATAATACACAATGGTGAGTCCTTGCTGTCTACTAGTCTACTAACGTGTTTAACATCCTTTGTCTAATCCTTTGTCTGAACCACAATGTCTACTTTGTATTCAACAGTTCGTTCATCTTGCGAACCAGGGTGGTTAGAAGGGACTTTGCGGGGCAAAACGGGGTTAATTCCTGAAAACTACGTGGAGCCATTACCATGATGATGATGCCATAGTATTCCGTTGATCTTTTAGCTATGAGACGCGTACAGGAGTCGGCTCTGCTTTTACCTTTTAACTGGATAACTTTGAAAAGATTGATGTATACAGAATGTCACGGTATATTCCTGTAGAGTCTAGAGATATTGTATTATATGAAAAATTTAATTTTGTAATGAACGTTATCGACACTCGGAACTGTTCTGAAACAAAGATCGTCTACCGTTAAAACATATTGTGGCGTAGTTCATTGTAAAGGTTTATCAGTAAGTTGAATTGGGAGCCAGGCTGCAAAGGTGAAAAGCTCCGCGTGAATGTAAATGAGATTCTTGTATGCATTGGATTAAGTTTCATGACTGTGAATCAAGATTGTAACAAAGTGAATCAGGGAAGAAGGTGAAGCATGTGTGGAGTGTTGTAGCTTGAGCTAGTCAAGTTTTGTTTGAAATCAATAGTGTTGTTGGGTAATGCAGTAATGCACATTGTAAGATGAATGTGTGAGTGGCGAAGAGGATATTTGAAGAGTAGAATATTTGTTGGGATGCAGGAAGAAAGAAGGAAATGGGATCAGGGAGATGAGACGATGTGATGTAATCTGGATCTTAGCATGCAAGAATGCGGGTAAGGAAGAAGG
Organism: Sphaeridia pumilis; assembly: GCA_034698345.1. Taxonomy (NCBI): domain Eukaryota; kingdom Metazoa; phylum Arthropoda; class Collembola; order Symphypleona; family Sminthurididae; genus Sphaeridia; species Sphaeridia pumilis. The sequence continues at coordinate 7,643 of JAQGBJ010000029.1, forward strand.
CATGAGAATGGCAAATAGAGGAAGATGGATTCATGGATTGTGGATCTCGTTGATCTTGTTTGGATGGTCGTACGTAAGGACTTGTAAATACGGTGGAGGAAGGAGATGGAGCGCGTGTCGATGGCAAAGTGCGGGTTAAAAATAACGAGAGAGGATATGTTGATTATTGCATCTAATTTTGGCACATGAGAAGTCGGGAGGCGGGTAGTGGAGGCAGAGGTGGGATTTACCCGGTCGGTGCTGTCTCGGACGGGTTGGGTGAACCGACTGACTAATGTTGAAGGCTGTATGAGTTTGAAAGGATTATAGAGGATAGTAGACATAGACGTAACGTTGTTGTTGGACGTAATGGGACAAGGGATATTCATTGTGGTGATTGTAGTGCAATAGAGGACGGTCGTCACGTGATACAGAGGCGTGAAGGTAGCAACGGAGCAAGGAAAGTCTGTGTTGAATATCTTGTATCGGCTCTCTCGCTCTCTGTTGTGTTACACAATGTCCTCCTCTTGTTGCACGACTCGGCAACAATAACATGGAGAACACACAGCCCCAGCACTCAGCCCACACTCCAGACACGCAGCCCATCCGTAAGTCGCATTCAACATCTTTAATCAGACGTAAATTAATTGTTCATCAAAGCTCCATTTTGCAATTCGGACACTCGTCCTCCTAGATTGTATTCCAGTCATTTGTAGACCAACAATCAGCTCAAAACCAGCCAAACACGATCTAAAATCCGCTAAAACATCCAAGGAAAAATTCGCCTTTGGAGTAATTGTGCATTGTGGAGAGCCCGAGTGAATCCGAGGCCGATTGTCGTGTCCTTCCCATGCTACAATACTCGCTAGTTTCTAATAACAAGTGAACGCTAATTCAAAATGGCCAACTGATCCATCAGCATCAAATCATTTCAAAAAAAATCTAGAAGTTTTCTGTTCTTTGGAAATACGAAACAAGAGTTAGTGGGCGCAAATTTAAGTTCAACGAGGTAGTTCTTATTCTTCTTCGGCTCATTAGTCATTCAATTAAATCTAAATTTAATGAAAGGACATCCAAGCAATTGTTTTGAAAATATACAGCTCATATCAGCTGGCTTTATCCTGTAAATTGGAGCTTGAATGAACTGTGACTATATCGTCAATTCGCTATGAAATTCTAATCCACTTTGTCTGATTTTTCTTTGTAGATGTTCATGGAAACTCAAATCTAGTCGCATCAAAAGTCCTGGAATCTTCAGTTGCCAAAGTCAAAGCGGTTTCTGCGTCGGAATACCTTGATTAATTCTAGTGTTTTGTGAAAGTTCAGAGCTTACAGGATAGAAAATACAAATATGTAAACTTTCATCGCTGCTTTCACCGAGTCAAAAAGTGGCGTTACAGTCAAGTGGACTAAACGAATTGTGTCTAGAATCTACTACTCAGTCAGTTAATTGTTATACCATGTCGTCGCAGCAGTTCAACTTGCGGTGGAACAACCATACTAATAACCTCATTCAGGTGAGTTGTTCGATTTGGTAGTTGACATTGTAGTTAACCAATTAAGCTGTGAACGAAGTAACACCATATTGTTTTGCTGTAGGTCTTCTTTGACCAGTTTGAACAAGAACACTTGGTTGATGTGACGATATCATGCCAAGGAAAATTCATTAAGGCCCATAAAATGGTGCTTTCGGCGTGCAGTCCTCACTTCCAGGTACGAGAATTTACTAGTCGTGTAATTTTGCAAGTAAGGCATATATTAATGATTATGCCTTTACTTTCCCCAGGACATTTTTGACCAACATGGTGGCACACCTCACCCCGTAATCATCATGAATGGACTCAAGTACGAAAACGTCAAAAGCATAGTGGAGTTCATGTACAAGGGTGAAGTCAAGGTACATGGAAAGTTTTGCTACATGTCTAATGCAATTACTGGGAGCCATTACGTCATTCTTCTGAATTTTCACAGGTGTGCGAATCAGATTTGGAAACTTTACTCGCCGCAGCAGAAAGTCTGCAGATCAAGGGACTCTCTAACGTACGATCAACTCGACCAGCATCAAGTCATGGTTCAAGTGCCCAATCTTCGAGTGGGAGTAACAGTAGTACGCCGGTTCAACATGATTCTAGCCCTACAGTTCATCCCAGAAGGAATGTTTCGCAGAACCTTTCAAATGCACTAAACAGCACTAGCCGCAACAGTGCGCAGTCTGAAACGGTATGATTGTGTAACAGAGTATGAAATGCAGGCTTGATAGTGAACTAATTGACCTGAACCACCTTTCAGATGAACCAGGGTGGGGAAAGTCTCGGAACGCCACTACACTTAAGACGCAAGCGGGCTAAAATTGGGTCTTCCCCATGTAAAGATGTAAGAGCTTGGAATTTAAAGACTTGGAAACTTTGGTAATTTGTTGGAGTAGAGCTATAAGAGGAAATCCACTTTGAAGGTCTTCGATTCACCGGGTGATGCAAGTTCTGACGGCAAAAATGACCACTCATCTCAAGCAGTATTACCGGGAATTGCATCGCCTCTGGAAGATGAAAGCAGTAATGACTTACCCATGACCATTAAAATTGAGCCACCCTACATACGCGACATTGACGAAGAAGAGGATGACTGGGAAAAGGAGCGAGGAAAAGTTGTTGTGAGTCCCGTTTGTGCTTCGTCCAAGAAAATATTTTGAATTAGACGACTAATGCATTTTTCATACATTAGGAACCTATCGATGTGCCACAAGACGGCAAAGGTGAGTGCCGACTCAGCGTTCCAAAGAAAGCGGGCTTTCACTCTGTGTGTTTTATTCCTGTTTGTTGAATCTGGCTGCTTACGTTAAGTTGTTTTGCACTTGATTTGTACCTCGTATGTAAATCTGGCACTTTGTTCGTGTTTGCAGCTTTAATGTTGTTGTGTTTTTGCTTCCGCTGTTTTTTTGTGCTTTCCCGATAGTCGAAGTGGTATGACTACAACTATAGGTTGTCGTTATAAGTCAGTAGAAACCAATTTTCATAGTGATAGTACATATACTTCTGACTGAATTCGGAAAGGCATGATGCATGAATCGAAACGTGTGCAAAATGAATGTGACTGATTCCTAGTCTTGGGTTTGTCCCCCGTAATCGTGTTCTGTAGGGTCGATCCTTGTTTTATACACTAAAGTTGTTCAGCGTAGTTTCACATATATACTTTTTATTTTCACTTACTTAGTTCGATTTCTTCATCGCTTTGTGTTTAATAAATGCTGAATTTTTACTGATTATGTTTATGTGTGCTTTGCTTCCGCGATTCGATCTTGAGTTTTTTGTTCATGTCATGTCATGTCATTCAAGCATGCAACTTTAGCGTTTGGATTTTTTCTGTAACGGCTACTCGACTTCAGTGGAAATTTTGAAAACTGTCTTTTCTGAATGAAGTCTAACTCGTATGAATTTGCTGGGTTACCATGCAGTCACTATGATGGAGCCGAAAGAGAAAATTCCTCGTCCACCAAATGCCTTCATGATATTTGCGAACGAATGGAGAAGAAAGTTGGCGAATCAACATCCCAGCGAAAGTAACAAGGAAATCAGCGTGCGCTTGGGAATAATGTGGAAAAATTTGCCAGGAAATTCAAAGGTCTGTCTAGCCTCTCCGACATGCCGATCAAATTACAGGTAGATGGTATAAGCTGACTTGAGTTTTCGTGTATTCCAGGAGGATTACTTTGCCGCCTCACGACAAGCCAACGAAGACCACAAGAAGAAGTACCCCGATTACTACTACAGTCCGAAAGAAGCCCGATTGAGAAAGCGCTGGAAAATGCAACAACAGCATGTTAGTCATTTGATGTCCGCTGGACAGTACAACCCGGTACATCTCGTCAAGGTGTTTATAAATGACGAGGACGAAGGGAACGAACAAGGACAAAAGGCTGCAGCGGGGTCAGTCCATCATAACGCTTAAAATCCCAAGTTTCATACACTTGGTTGCTGAACAATTTAGGTCTCTCCCAATTTTTAAGAGGTAAATCGCGAAATAATTTCGCAACTGAAAAGAACTGCTGAGTGAAGCCTTGCAGTGCTATATGCATAGGATACAGTTTGTAAACTATGATGCCATTTTTAGAATGCATTTATTGGAAGGATACAGCTACCGACATAACGGTGGTTTGTTTAGGTACTTGTAGAGAGAATTGTAGGATCTTCAGATTTCAGTTTCTTTATAAAATTATTATTATTATTTTACCAAGAGATTTTTAATGACTGTTTCTGAAACTGCAGTAAGCTTATGCCCTAGGATTGTAATCCTGTAGATGTAACCATGCAAAATAAGTTGACGCAAAAGATTGAACTTGTACAGCTTTTTAGACTTCGCATAATTAATTATCATGTATTCTGCGTGTATAAGTTCGCATATAGAAACCGCCAAGTCTGTGTTGGAAATGCATTTACTATAAGTACATACTAGCTGAAGAATTGTTTTAACGCTTTGGAAGAGTTGAACACATAGATATTACGCTCCCCTTGTTTACCTGTTGTGAACTTCTTTCGCTTTAATGTGTGAATTTTCAATTCTCATTTAGTCAGCCATTTATTTTGTTTTTAGCTCGAGAAACGCTCGTTGTCGTTCCTGGTGAGTTTATGTTAGAAGTTTTAACTGAAACTGATGTAGTCATGTGAATTTTAACCGTGTACTATTAAAATGAATTTCTAAAATGTTTACTCAAGCAGTTTGACTTGAGGAGTAAGATTAAGAATTATTGCCAAGTGTTGAATTGGCGTATAGTCACCGGCAACCGGAAGAGATTGTCCCCAGAAGTTCTTTGAAATGTCAAGACATTTATGGATACCAGAAATGGGATTGCCTGACTGTTGGTTCCCTTTTCCAAGAATTGTCATGGTGGAAGTCGAAAGAAAATGCGCTTGATCTAGCAATTAATGAGCAAGGTCATCAAGTCGGCAAGCATATTTGTTTGTGCACGGCGTTTTCCAAGAAGCGTTCAAAGTCATCCTAAAAGTTAACTTGGTTGCAGACCAGGTGCTACTGCATTAATCATCGAGTGCGCAATCTGAAGCGCGTGCGTGGCAGTTTGAACAAAGTTGCTACTATAATTAACCTTTGGTTGAGCTGAGCTCAAACTTGAACTTGTCTTCGGACCATGTTGAAAGAGTCGCAGAAAGGGTTGAAGATTGGCGAGTGTTATGAGACAGGTGTGAGAATCCTCGTAAGGTTGGCTTGTTTCTATACTACTGACTGGTCATTTCAGTTGATGACGCAGGCAGTCAAACTAAAATGCAATGCACATAATGTAAGTACATTAAAAATTTAGGATTCAGCTCTGACACCAGTAATGAATACAAAGCCCCTCGTGGACCTGAGGACTGACTAGAGTTACAAGAAGAGTCACAAAATTCCCTGTTGGACAATCCAGTAAAGCGGCAGCGAGGTTAGCAATAAGTAATGTCCATAATGACCAAGGCTAGAATAACATAAATATGTAAGTTTCAAAAGTTGACTTAAGTTTCTTTGAGAAGATGAGCTTGCAAAAATGTGTTTAGCAATGCATATTATTTTGCTTCTTTGAAAAGTTGCTCTGGTGAAGGATGACGCGCTATGGTGGGCCAGGTGTAAAAAATGTTGGCAAAAAAGCCTTGACTCAAGCGTCAGCCACACTCCAGCAAGGAACTTAATGATTTCGAGCTGACCATCTACTATATAACGAGGAAGCGACGCCTATTTGAAGCATCAGTTCGTTGTGACCTGCAGAAGCGACAACATTGTTTCAACAGCAACTGGGATTGTGCTCTCGGAAAAATATGAAGCGGTTCGCGGTGGTGTTGTGCTGCCTTATGGCAGCGGGCATTCAAGGGCAGAAAGAAAACGTCACCGACTCCCGGTACGGGCTTATTGCTCCAGCAATTGGTGAGTGGACTAATTTACAACGGTAGCACAGAAAACAGCAAGATTGAACAAATTGCTAAATGTTGATGTTGTCACGATAGGCGTAGATCCAGTCCCCGGCTATGGCGGCGGAAATCACGGACCCGGAATAATCGAAGGAGGTAATGGCGGACCATACCCACCACCACCCCCACCACCAGTCAAGCCAATTACTTCTTGCCAATGTGTTCCTGCCGGATACTGCCAGGCTGGGCCTGGACCAGTTTCCCCACCGACTGGCGGCCCAGGCTATGGCGGAGGTCACCCTCCACCTCCTCCACCACCACCGGTTGTGCCCGGATATGGAGGTGAAAGCCCCCCACCACCACCCCCACCCCCTGGACCAGGTCCTGGATACGGCGGCAACCCCCCACCTCCACCCCCACCACCTGGACCGGGCCCTGGATACGGCGGTAACCCCCCACCTCCTCCACCCCCACCACCAGGCCCTGGATACGGCGGACCCGAACCGTCTGGACCTCCACCAGTTGGACCTGGTGCTCCAGGTTATGGATCTGACGGCAATGGATTTGATGGAACTGGTTTGATTGATGTCCGTATTGTTAACAAGGTAAGAGTTGATGAAGAAGCTTGTTGAAGTGTAACTGGAAGGCATGCAGCTTCTCCAACTGATTGTGTTGTTCATTACAGCCTACCATTGCTTGCGGCGCTGGCCAAGTTTACTGTTGCCCACAGCAGTACGTTCCTGAGCCCGGCCACGACGGAGGTTGTGGAACTAGAGAATTCATCGATGTTGCAGGACGCCCCGTGGAATATGGACATGTAAGTAGTATACTTTGACCTTGAAACTGTTGATTATGGGCATGTTTTCTATAACTTGTTTCTTGGACGCAGGCCAAATTTGGAGCTTACCCATGGATGGCTGTTATGCTTGGTGCCAAGAACAACTACATTGGAGCTGGAGTTCTTCTCACCAGCCATCATGTTCTGACCGCTGCCCACAAGGTCGCAGACCATCTGTAAGTGCCTGCCTCAAGTTGAATACAAAAGTTGGGGGTAACGTAACAAAATATCATTCTTTCCTTCATAGCAATGGTGGTTTCAAAATCCGCTTTGGTGAATGGAACGCCGGTGAAGACGACGAGCCTCTGAAGCACGTTGAAATTCAGGCTGCTAGAGTGGAAATCCATCCAGCTTTCAACAGGCAAAACTTGCAGAACGATGTCGCCATTGTCACTCTTGCTCAGCCAATTAGTTTGAAGAATTTCCCTCATATTCGACATGCTTGTCTACCACCATTTGAATCTTACTATACTGGAACCAGGTGAGTTTTTTCCATGTAAAGCCACGAGAAGTGCATTTGGTATCAACACCAACTAACGGAATGATTGCACATATTTACAGATGTTGGGTCGCTGGATTCGGCAAAGACGCTTTCGAAGGCGGGAAGCACTCGTACATCATGAGGGAAGTGGACGTGCCCGTTGTTGACAGCAACGATTGTGAACAACGTCTTCGCCAAACCCGATTGGGCTCCTACTTTAACCTGAACAGGAAGAGTTTCTTGTGCGCTGGTGGCGAAGATGGCAAGGACGCTTGCACCGTAAGTTGCACCGAATGCGCATTGGATGAGTAGGTCAAGATTGAGAAAACTTCTAATCACAGAACTTTATTCTCAGGGTGACGGTGGGTCTCCTCTGGTTTGTCAAGTTAACGGAAGATGGACTGTAACCGGGCTTGTGGCTTGGGGTATCGGATGCGCTGAAGGCGGTATTCCAGGAGTCTACGTGAACGTGCCCAACTACGTTAACTGGATCGAAGGTTACATTTCCCGCGATGCCCCCGATGACCTCGCAGGGTACGCCCGTGTTCAGCCCAAGGATAAGGAAACCAAGCCATAATTTACCTGACTCGTCACTGTACTTTCGTTTCGTGTAATCTTTGCGTTTAATACCAGAATTTTACTTGTAGCCGTACAAAAGCCTTTATTCTGCAACCCTTATTTATTCTATCCTAAAAGTTGACTGATATGGAGACGTTCAGCGGCTCTTTTCTCAAGTCGGCAAATAACCATGTAATACAGAGTCATTAAAAATAAAGAGCTGCTTTAAATTGTATGAGAATGTTCTCTAGTTTTTGTGAGTTCGTTGTAGTTGTTTCCAAAGGTGAAATAGGTTTTTGGAAAACGCATTCATTTCTATTGGTGCTAGAATGCGGCTGTTGGCAGGCCGCCCCAGGAACGGATACCAGTCATAGAACTTGATAGACCAAATGGCTTGTTGTACCCCCGAAACTTCCAAGCTGCGAATAATGCAGGTCCTATAGGAAAATACGGAAGCGGGAAAGAGAAAGAGGGCGGAAGAATGGATGATAGGAAGATTTTATTGCATGCAATTCAAGTGCCATAAAATTGATCCTCATGTTATGTGAAAATTGAAACATTGTTACGGGCTAAGTGAAAAGTGACATGAACTCGTGTTTTCGTCTCCAGTTGTTGTTACACGAGCCTTTTGAACTGCATTCGACACTTGGTACCTGGAATTCCAACTTGAGTCATTTGCGGTTGTCAGATTGTAGAAATATCCCAGCTCGAGATCTCGACCTCAACAAACACAAAATTGGGTCCGTCGTCATATACTTGTGAAAATACCGTATAATTGCAACAAGGCTTGTGCTACAACATCTGTCATTTTAATTAACGCTCCTGAGATAGCTAAAGAAAGTTTAGCCGCTGAAATACACGTGGGATGGGAATTGTTTGCTATCCGATTTAGAACTTTTTATATGCAGCACTGAATGGTTTGGATAACTTATAATTTTGATTGTAATCCTTGTGAGAGGTAATGCTGATTTTTGTTAGTATACAATCCGCTCCAGGTGTGCACGGCGCTGGACTTTGAGAGATCAACCCACTTTTTGGCATTCAGATGATGGAAAAGACAGAAATTTTAAGGGAAAGAGGGAAGTATATACGGGCGGCTAGTTGATGGGGCTGCGTTCGTTGAATTGTTCGATGGAGAGCAAAAGACAGAACGAGAAGGAAGTCAGGGCTGCGTATGGAAAATTGTAGCTATTTTCCACTTAACCAAAAGTCCCAGTGCAATAAAAAGTTTATGGCTTTCTGGATTCTAATCATCTATTCAACGCACTAAAAGTCGACAGTAGTGCTAACACTTGCCTTTCGAATGTGAAGCCTTTCTTGGGATTCCTCACACACGCACGCCAAGGAAGCAAAAGATTCACTTCAAAACAGACAATCCGTACTGGACTGCGGGCTCACTTGCGATAAAATGTGTCCTTCAATATTTTAAGATTCAGGACTCTGGCTACTGTTCGCAGTTTAGTTTTGATATAACCTGAGGAGGACTTTTTTCGAATCTTCTTTTGATCCTCATGATAAGCTCAGAGCAAAATCTTTTTCAAATTTTTATATATACTACTCAAAGGCACAAACCAGAATTGTGGCTGTTTGGGTTAATTGGAAAAGTTAATAAAAGGGTTAGCGTAAAAGTTATTCATTTTGGAGAGCGGGAAATTCTACAGTTGCTACTTGGGAATAAAGCGATTATAGCGATCAACTTGTAATGTTTGTAGCGTTTGGGGAATTGAGCTAATGCGCAAAGGGCGGGCGCCGACAAACTTCAACTGCCGAGGCATTAATTTACATGGGGGAAGTTGAAATTCCGGAATTCAAGAGTGGAAACTTTGTCAAATTGAGTGCTCATGATTATAAAATATGTTTGCCACCAACAAGCGGAAGGAGATTTGAAAGTGATGATGGGAAAGGAGCCGGGCAAAAGTAAATGCTACATGAGTTGGCTGCGGCTGTGATTTTTGTGAAGAAATGCCCCAACTAAAAAGGGAGCTGGAGAAAGTACATCTAAAAATCATTTTGGGGACGACTATTGCACAGCTGTCAACGTAATGGCTTTAGGGCTCCCTCAAGGAATAAATCGAGTGTTGGCTCGTGAAATATGACCAAGACGACTCTATCGTTTGTTGGTTCGGTGGTATCGCTGGCGAGCCGTTGTTGAGCGACGCCGTTTAATGTGCAAATGCAGCACGGAATCAAGATGAATTCATGTCAGTTCTCAAAAATCTAGGAAGCGTGTAACAATGACGGAATGTGAATAAGTAGGAGACAAGACTTGCTCATGACAAAAAAGAAGCATAAAAATCAGAGTCGTTGAGTGAACAAAGTGGACGTACTGGAGGCAATAAATGGAAGCAATATTTATAATATTGAAGCCTGAGCCCTACTATGTCACGCCCTGACTACGCACCTCACAAAAATGTGTACAATGTAGCTGTTTTGTGCATACGCAGAGGAAAAGGTACAATCAAAAACATGGTATAATTGCTGGAGAAGGCTGGAAGGGCAGTGCGGTGGCCAGGAGTGAAACGGGAAGAAAGGAGGAGAAAGCAGTGAAATGAAGGGAGGGCGGAGCTACGGTCCGCCAACTGATCCAGTCAGTGAGGGATGAAAAGCCCGAAATGTGCTGGAACGCAGTCCGGTCTGGAGTCCGCTTCAACAACTGTGGCGGCGAAAGGATCTCAAATATCCGGGACTAGAAAGTTGCACAAAGCAGTTTGCTGTTACGCGTAGACATTGAAGCTTGAGAAATTGTGAGCCGTCTCAGTCAGTCGTTCCAGTGGACGTTTTGGTTCCCTGCTGTACGGTGCGAAGTTGGTTGCGAATGTTTTATATAGTGTTTTAAGTTGTGAATAAAGAGGGCGACAGGGATGGTGGACTATTATGGTGTCATATTACGATTCGGTGGGCATGTTTAGTCGTGCGAGTGGTCATCCGCATGGTGCGGGTGGCATTAGCGCTAACTACTTTCCACAGTCGTCCTACGGCAGTTACCCTGGTGGAGGACCTTTGAACCAAGGACATCACCACCTCAGTTCCAGCAACGGCGAAAGTGTCGGGGGAGTTGGAAACGTAATTGAAGGTGGACAGTATTCGCCCAACTTGCCGCCAGTGTCTGACTATAACTGCAATCAGAATTACCAGTACGCAGACCCTGCTGCTGTTGCGGCAGCGGCGAGTGCAAGTTCGTGGGGCCACTACAGTTCCTGCCACCGCGGCTACGAAGACTGGTCCCCTCAGCACCACCACCAAAACCCATCGATAAATTCGGCGGGAAATTACTATTCGCAGCAAGTGTCCTTGTCTGCACCTCTTTCATCACCACCGTCACCAAACTGTTCATTAATTAATCATGGAAACGGAATTCAAAGCAACTCGTCTAGTCCTTATCATCCTCAACACCATCAACATGGTGGTGGTGGTGGTGCTCATGATGTGCCGATGCTCAAACTGGAGTTTGGTCCGTTTGAAGCTGGAGGGAATTGTATTCAGGTTAGTGGATGTTTTTTAATTGTTGGGGACTTTAGTATATTGGATAATTGTGTAGAGGGTAAGAAGGGAAAGCGGGTTAAGGATTGGAGGACAAGTGTTGTGAATCTCTGGGGCAAAGGGTGACAAGGGTGGGGGGAAAGGGTGCTTGAAATAAATGTTGCTCAAAGGACTGCTTATTGTAATATGTGGGCTGGAGTGGTCAGAAGGGAAATTTGCGGTCACAGAAAGCGGAGAAATGATAGTCGGGGGAATAATTTGTTGTGCTAAATTTACGACGTGAGCGGATGGACTGACAGGGTTAAATTGTTCATGGAGACTTTTGTGTGTGAAGGAGAGGGCGGAAAATACGTCCCTGGAGATTGGCGGACAGGAACAAGGTGGAGGAGGGTCGAGGAGGAGCGGCAGGGGAGTCCTCGGATCGGGTACTCCCAGCCTCAGAACGCCCCATTCGCCCGACTCCGGCATGGCCATTTCCGATGGAATGAGCAGCACCACCGGATCCCCAGCTACTACTGCTCCAATCAACACTTCAATCAACCAGCAACAACATCATCAGCAACATCAAGGCTGCCTAACAACACCTGGGAATTCGGGACATTTGGTCGCTCTGATTGCTGCAGGTACAAATGAGAGGCTCATGTCCGGAGGGTCGTCTGTAGGAAAGGTCATGTTGTCTCCCAACGGAAACGGCAGGGATCCAGCCATTTTGTCCCCACATCAAAATATACCTTCGCATAGGCCAACGCAGGCTCGAAGTCCCTTTGAGTGGATGAAGAAACCTTCGTATGGCTCGTCGCATCATTCTTCAAACGGTATGTTCGCATGTTGGAGTTTCGTTGTGTTGCGGGGAAGAACAAGTGTTTTCTTTTTTGACGTTTTTGGAGGAATGGGAAGAGGAAAAAGTTTGGGAGTGAGAGAAAGCACCTTTTTAGATCTCAAGAGGATGGTTGAACACATGACAAGTTTGTAACAAGTTAATGTTTGTTTGATCCGCTGGGAATTTTGGATTAGGCGAGGAGAGAAGGAGGAGCAGCTCCTTTTATTTCTCTCTCCGGCTGACAATGTCTTGTATATTATGTGCTTTGTTGATGGTTGGTGGAGGAGGAATCAAAAAAAGATTGGAGTTGTTGTGAAAGTTAGTTTTGGTTTGCAGGGAAAACAAGAACAAAGGACAAGTACCGAGTTGTGTACTCGGACACTCAGAGGCTGGAGCTTGAGAAAGAGTTTCATTACAGTCGATATATCACGATACGAAGGAAAGCAGAACTCGCGTCCATCTTAGGCTTATCAGAGCGTCAAGTAAGTTGCTTTCCCTCTCGTCACTTCTTGCTCGGCATGTCTTCGGCTTTTGATCTTGATGCCCAACACTGACGCTCTTGTGTGTTCAATTTCAAGGTGAAAATATGGTTCCAAAATCGCCGGGCGAAGGAAAGGAAGTTGGTGCGTAAACGGGAGGAAATGATGCATAGAGAGAAAATAGCTTCGATGGTTCATTTGCAAAATGTTGCCAATGTGTAGACCAGTTAGTTGTACTGTGCAACGTTTGTTATGAATATGGATACTGTATTATTAATACCGATGATTCGAGTATATGCTTTCCGCAAGGCAATATTAAGCTGGGGAATGTGGCGAAATGGCGGATTTTACTACATTTATCAATTGTGCTTCTCATATACCTCAACTGCGTAGTGGTTATCACCATCAGCTGTATTTTATAATTTGAACGCAAAATTAAAACTGTCTAATGGTCATGTCTCTCGATCCCTTTTGAAATGAACAGTGTACATTAAAGCGTTCGTGTTCTTGCTCAAAGGAATCATTTTTAAATGTTCGCTTATTTGACCCCTCAAACTAAACTCTGAAAATAATCGTTAATAGGTCAGCCAGCACGTTCCCAAGTTGGCCAGATATCTGTTCCTTTTGATAACCCAAAATAAGCTTGTCAGTTCTGCCCCTCCATAGTGAACAATAGGAGGAGAGAAAGGAGCAAGTAAACGATACGCAATTTTTCCGACGATTGCTTCGTGAAGGATAATGTTGAAGAGTGGAAGAGAAATAGCGACGTCTGGTGCCCCTTCCCGCGATAACGCGTATCTTTCGACTTCCGGTTCGAATGTTTTGCCCACAGTAGATTTTGATGCTTAGAAGATGAACTTGTTTGTGTGCGTTTCGTGTGGTCGTCTAATGGCATCTTCAAGATACTTGTTGATACTACGACGACTTTAAATATTGTCCTGCTGTTTAAATTTTATTTAACTCCAGTCCAGTACCTGCTCCCTTGGAGTTGAGACGGCTTCCGGTGCGAATGTGTAAGCCAGCTTCAGTGACTCGCTCAAGTTTCCACAAACCATTACTAAGAATTTGTTCAAGCTCATTAGAATCTAACCGTGTTCCTCAGAAACGTCAGGTGACCAATTGATGATTAATTGTTTAGAAACGAAGCTATTATAAAGTTGAGCTTCATTATTGACCTGACTTGTGTAGAGGAGGTGAAATCTAATCTGGTTTTAGTCGAGGCGAGATATTACAGTGTGTAGAAAGAGGTGTTAAAAGTTCTTTATCAGTGTCCATGTTATGTTTGGCTGCATTAGTAATATACAGAACATGCGGTTTAAAGGCTAGGTAACCCACAAGTTGTAGAATTGGCCATCGATGGGGTCGATACATTGCGAGTGAGGGAGATAAAAGCATCTTGTTTCGCAATGGGCATGTGGTAAATGTTTGGATCAAGCGGAGCCTCACTCATAGTATTTCCGTTCCACGGGCGAAGGTTTCGCGAATACTTTTGCAAGAGTCTGACGTTGAAAGGGAGCAAAATTGAAAGGAATCTGAACTTTTGTTGGTGCGGTGCTACTACTAAACTGCATGTATATCAAATTATTGGAGGCAGATCTGATGAACAGGCGCACTTTTGACAAGTGAAGTTGTTGGTGTTTGTGAAGCAAGCTGAATGTTGGTCAAAGAAACCAGAAGACTGGAAGGTCAGTCAAAGAAGAAGCAATTGTGTGGCAGGAGTGCAAAAAGTTTGCAGAGATAATAAACAGTTGGGTTGAGTGTTTGATGATGTGTGTAAAGAGGATGGAATGAGGATTCGCAATTTCTCATGTTGTGGCCGTATTCACTTAGTTGATCTGTGATTCGAAATAGCAGTTTGCCCCGTCCAAGTTGAAGGCTATGCAGAAAAGGCTGCGAGATAAGACTTTTGACTGACTAGACTGACAGTGTGTAAATATACGAATTCTTTTAGCGCAGTTAAGACACTGGGCATCTTGTGCATCTTTGCTCTACCAAGTTAACCTTGCAAAAGGCTTGAATGGATAGATGCGAAATGTGAGATCAGGGAATTCCTCCATCGGCAACTTTAACTACACATTGTACGCCATTATAAAGTACGCTACAACAGGTGTATTACGTCATTATATACATGTGAGTTTGATTGCTATCCTGGAGCAAGCGGTCCATTGCTGATTGCGTTTGAGAGAGAATCACTTGCTGTTTGTTGTTCGTCATTTGTTTTGTTCCCAGTGTCCAACGCTAAGTCGGAAGTCGTTTGTGAATCAGTGAAGTGTGGATCAAAGCATGACGTTCTAGTGATAGATTTTTAGAATTCAACAACTTGCGCTAGGATGGAGCCAAGGGAAGTGCATGGAGCCCTCGATTTAATTTTAATCAAGCAATCATCGTAACAATGAAGGACTTGCGACCAACAGTCACATGGGCTCTCATTGGAGCACTTGTGTGTGGTAAGTGAGGAGAGGAGAGAAGTAATTGGAAATCAAATATTAACTGAAGGTGACTTATTCTGCTGGTTCTTTTACAGTTTGTGGCAACATAAGACTGAGCCGTGGAAGCAATTGCGAAGGGCGGATGCCTGAGATTTTGGAAGAAGTGGTTGTCGCAGAGCCTGAGGATGACATTGAGCTGACGTGCAGAGGCAACTTTTCGGTTTTGTGGAAGCTGATTGATGACAGTGGGTGGGCGGTGAGTGATCAAGAAGTTTGATGGTCACATTAATTTTATAGTTTTTACAAAATATATTAACTACAATTTGAAAAATTCCAGGACGACCGAATTACGAATACTTCGTCCCAGTATATCTTGAACGGTAAAGACACCTACGAGTCCAAATTAAGGATACGAAACGTAACTTACGATGTAGCGTATTTGTACCGCTGCTATTACGAGGAAGAGTGGAACGGTCCTTGTTCTGCCTACAGACGTGTCTTTCTTAATGACACTTCAGAGCACTTATTTCCTAGGGACACGAGCATTAAATATGTTCCTTCATTGCATTTTGTTGGAGAAACGTTTACGATTCCGTGCGTTGGAATCACACCGGAAGTGCAGGTTTCACTGGAGCCTCAACACGTGAGTTTTGAGCAATTTATTTTTCAGATGTATATAATGTAGCTGGATCTGAACATTATCGCTATTTTTAATTGCAGTATCTCGAAAAACTGGAAGGTCAAGGAAGGATTAGTGTGGATCCTGAACGCGGATTCACTGTTACTTCGGCGAGCGTCATGGACCAGAATACGTATGTTTGTCACGGAAGACTTGCTTCTTGGGATGAGTCGGAAGAGAAGACGATCGCGCTCCACGTGTCTGTGGCACGTAAGACTGTCATACTATCCATGTTAACGAATATTGATAATTAAAGGGTTAAATTTATTTTCAGGGCGCTTAAAGGCGAAACCGATGATCATGAGCACTTCAGGGTTCAACCGCGTCGGTGAGGGAGAAAGCTTCACTTTGGTTTGCTCTATTGATACGAGAGAAACTACTTACGGCGACTTGACATGGGAGCTTCCCCAAAAAGAAAAAGTAAGGGAACAAAAAAGTTGTTTGAATTAATTGGAGAACTAGTAAAGTAAAGTTGGAGGCGTTTTAGCCTTCCAGAGTTATCATAGGGACACGCTACAGGAAGCAAGGCTCTCGTTTGTACCGGAACGTGACTGTGACATCTGCAAGAGGAAATGACTCTGGAGTGTACAAATGTCATTTCGATATGGGCCCCCAACGATATTCAGCTGGGTTCAATATGACAGTTCGTAAGTTTCAACTTTGTTTTTACAAAACTTAGGAAGGCGGTTACAGTAGCCGCTCAATGAAATGCCGCCCTGGTTACAGATTCGGATTCGATTTTGGAAATGAGAACAGACCTAGAAAACATCACAGCTAGAGTTGGGAGCCAGGCCATGTGGATTGTGCAAGTGGAGGCACATCCTTCAGTTAAACTTTTTTCTTGGACCGACGCTTATGGTCGTGACATCCAGTCCAATGAGACGTTTGAAATACTCAAGAATGAAGTGCAAACCAAATTTTCCCTTAGAATTAAAGAAACAACTTTAAAACACGCAGGACGCTATTGGTTCAGTGTGACGAATTTCCAGGGTGCAACTGCCAGTCTTGAGTTGGAGCTCAGCGTTTCCGGTAAGACTGCGGAACGAACTTAATAAATTTCTCTCATTGCTCGAACTTGTTGTAACCTTGTTATTTTCCTGACCATAGGTCCACCTGAGGTATATTCACTGAAAACGTTCCTTGGGTCAGATTATGAGCGTGTAAATGGAAGTGTTGAAGAGTTGAGCTCGATTTCAAATTACTATTTGGAGGGTGAAGTGTATGTTAGCGTGTGTACGGCGCTTGGATCTCCAACACCAAACATTACCTGGAAGCTGCCATATGCAGAATTCTTCAAACAGGTGCGCTGCGCTAACTTTAATATATGAGATTTCAATCCCTGGTTTAATGAATGCGAAAATATAAAATTTCAGAACCCCCCGCCGATGTATCCAGTTGATGTCGATCTTGAGCGAGGATCTCAATCCGTCGGTGTCTGGAGAGCCAATGAATCGACTACTATCGCTTGCAGCGTTTCTGGGGAAGAAATGGAATCCATCAGAGTCCAGAACATTAGTGTTGTCGGTAAGGACTCGAGATTCGGATCGAACTCTTCTTTAAAATTATACACCTCAAACTCGTTGTTTCTCGCAGATTTTCAAGGGGCTGATGAAAACGGTTTCGCAGTGGCAGGCGACCATGAACCAGTTGAAGGAGCAACAATCAACATTACATGCGCCATGTTTATAGAGAAAGGAAGTAAATTTTTCTGGTACAAGAATGATGAGAGTTTAGAAGATTCTGATAGAAGTAAGTTTATTTAGAGCGTATTACCCGGGCGATTTCTTGGTGTTGGTGTTATCACAATACATATATTGTTACAATTTGATTTGCTTTAGTAACGATGACGTCGACCAATACAAGCAGATCTGTGCGAAGTAGTCTTGTGCTACACAACGTCCGGCATGGATATGATGACGGAATTTATCGATGCACAACTTCAGCGGACTTACGGAGCGATGCCGAAGGAACTGCATTCCAGGCGCGAGTTCGAGGTATACAATCCCGAATTTCCCGGCTTTATATGCAATCCAAATAATGGAGTCAACAGCTACCTTGTTTTTTTCCAGAAAAAGTGGAGCCAAAGTTCACAAGAACGACAAACTTGAATAATACCCAAGTTGTTCTTAGGTTGGGCAAAGGGCAACTACAACTTGTGTGCAATGCGACTGGAGTTCCTAAACCTCAAATTTCTTGGTTCAAGGTATGACATACAGCTTTAAGCATATAGGAAATTATTTAGAAACAGTATTTATTTTGTTCGTAAACTCGTAAAATCTTGCTTTTACGGAAAATTAGGACGGGGAAATACTGAGCTCTGTGGAACCATTCAGCAAAAGCTGGGCGAAGGGCGACGAAGTGACTAATATTACAATCTTTGCCCATCACGATTACAACGGCAATTATTCGTGCCAGGCAAAAACCATTGGCGAAGATTGGTCTCCCATTTCGAGATACCTTGAAGTCAAGGTTGAAGGTAAAGCCCCTTTACAATACGACAAAACTGAAATTACCACGTTGCTTCACTGTAGCTAAAACTGTGCTTTAATTTTAGGGGGAATGAGAGGGAATCGAAAAATGTTCATTGCAGCGATCGGGGTGCTGGCGACGATTATCTTCATTCTCTTGGTAGTACTGAGCGTGAAGCACATAAGCGACAAGGTAAATAATACATATGGAACGTCACACACTACGACACTACTTCAAATTTTGAAGAAAAACATTGATCTTACAACCTCTTTTGGTCTTCAGAAATCCCACGCGCGAAAGGTGGCCAATTTGATCAAAAGATTCAAGGAAGGCAACACAGACAGCATAAACCCAACACTGTCTGTCTCGGAGCAAGTAGATCTTTTGCCGTATGACGACAGACTTGAATTTCCCAGAGAAAACCTCAAGATAGGTTTGTCTTTATTTTAAAAAAACGTTTTGTAAAATTGTGCAACGGTAAATATCAATTTAGCCTCAAACTTTGGTTGACAGGAAGGCGACTGGGGCAAGGAGCATTTGGACGCGTTTATAAGGCTGAAGCAAAGGACTTGATAGTCAAAGGCGAGTTCAGAACAGTTGCAGTAAAAGAGGCAATTGACAGCCTCGACGGTAGCAACATGAAAGCTTTAGCCTCTGAGCTAAAGATTTTGATTCACTTGGGGCAACACGTGAACATTCTGAACATTTTGGGCGCATGCACGCAGGGGCTGGAGAAAGGTACGCAGAAGCGCTGCCTATCACCAAAGTTGTCAATTTTGTTGCACAAAAACTTTGTGATTTCCACTATAATTTCTTGCCTTAGGTGAACTTTTGGTAATTGTCGAGTACTGTGAACATGGAAACTTGCTGCATTACATGGAGGAAGTGCGACAGCGGAAAAACTTTATTGATCTGAGGCACGCAGTAACTCGCGACTTCAACCCCAACGATTCAACGCCGACGTATAACTTCAATCGATGGTCCACGTGCTCCAGGTCATCCAGGTATAAGTAAATTCCGAATTAAGAGAAAAACATTCGAAGAGTTTCGTTGTCGGAGTTGTGAATCCGTTTTAACAACGATGACATTTTTGCAAAGCTTTGGCCAATGAGTATTTTCCCTTCTCGATGACATTGCATGCTGTGAGGTTCTAAAAGTTGGTTTCTTTCTTTTGCTTTCTTTGCATGCATGAAACGCTTTGCTGCATGGCTGATTTTGGACCTTAGCAACGCTGTAATTAGTGGCAAGTCAAAAATTAAAGCGGAAGACAGGGATGTAGAGTACTCAACCCTCGTATTTACTGACAGTGCTCAAGGTCGTCGCGATTCTGAAGGCTACCGAGCTCTGCAAAGCATGAGTTCTCATGCCGGAGTGTCCTTGAATCCTACGCTGAGCTCTGTAATGGAGAATTCGGCTTCGATATCCATGGCAGGAAGTTCTTGCACTGGTCAGACGTTCCTCAACAGCTACGGCGTGGAAATGAATGATGGAATGGCCACTGAACAAAGTGCTGAGTACGACAACTCGAAGTTCATCACCACTGAGGACCTCATCTGTTGGTCCTATCAAATTGCTTGTGGAATGGAGTATCTCACTAGTCGAAAGGTACTAACAGATGCCAAAATGCCTTGATAACTTGGTTGGAAAAAATGATTTTATGCCTTGCTTCAGGTGCTTCATGGAGATCTCGCAGCCAGAAACATTTTGCTGGGGAAGAATAACATTGTAAAAATTTGCGACTTTGGATTGTCGCGGCAGCTTTACAAGAATGTGTACAAGAAGAAGAAAAAGGCAAGACAATCATCGAAAAGCTGTAACATAAGTTCGAAATCTGAAGCCAAGTTTTTTCATGTTATCAAAATTATAGGACGAACTGCTGCCTATTAAATGGATGGCCATCGAATCAATTCTAGAGGGAAAATTTTCTCCATTCTCTGACGTTTGGAGCTACGGCGTGGTACTGTGGGAACTTTTCACATTAGGAAAAGTGCCATATCCAGGTAAATATTTGCAAGTGTTTTTCTAAACATGATTTTTGAAAAGCCTAAAACTAAAACAACAAAACTATTTGAAGGCCAAGACCTGAACGACCCAAAGGGGAAGTTTTACGTGGAACTGATGGAAGGTCGTCGGATGGAAGAGCCTGAGTACGCACCATCCGGGCTTTATGACCTGATGCGGACCTGCTGGAACGCTAATCCCCTTCAAAGGCCCAGCTTTACTCACATTGTCACAATAATGGAGAAATATCTGACGGATGACAGTCTCAAATACTACCACGGTCTCAACGAGCCGTATTCGAAGAACACTGTGGAGAAAATGGAAGGGCGCCAAGATTACATACAGTTGATGGGGAATAGCGAGTGTGTAGATAGAGAATTGAGTCCTGATAATGTGCCTCTGACAGACTATGAAAATCTGGCCAAGACCAAAAACGAGGTTGACAAGAACGGATATCTGCCAAATGATCCGCATAAACTAGCAGTTAATGAAGCGTACAAATTAGTTTCGTTGAGATCTTCTCCAGACTATGACGGCACTGAAACCGAATTGTCCACTTTCAAAGCAGGTTCTACAAAACCTGTAGATTTTCCTCAAGTGCTCAATATCGATAACGAGTCAATCATGTTCACAAGCGGATATGTTCCGAAGCAAATATTTGAGCAGTCACAAACCGCTTCTAGTCCAGATATGAGTAATCTTAGATACAAAAATGGATCCTGGATCGATGTTACTAGGATGTCGACGAGTCCTTCAGATGAAGACTGTTGTCAGGTGGAGGTGGAAGAAGTGCCCAGTAGACGGAACAAACTTGATTCGGGAGTCTATTCCATTGAATCACATCAGGACAATGTGGGCTACGAATCTGCTAATGACGTTGCAAGACACTGCGAAGGAATCAAGTTAAGACTTGGAGAGGTAATCGAAAACCAAGAATACTTTCAACCCCTTCAGTTTCCTTCAGGTTTGGCGTAGCAAGAAAGAGTGGCACGTTGAGCTGAGCTTTGTAACAGTTGCTGTTAGGTTTCCTTTGCCTTGTTCGAAACCTGTACTCTCTGTGTTCTTATTTATTGTTGAGTTCAAGTTTTGGATTAGTTTGTTACTTACTTTGCAGTTGTGCTTTTTATAACAGCTTTGTACTCATTGTTTTTGAAGAATAGCGTGGACAAGAGAAATAAATCATAAATAATGATAACCTACCGGCAACATCCGTTCTATAAAAGTTACTGGTATCTTCTACTTTGTACATTAAGAAAATGTCATCTGAAAGTTGGTTGCCTCTTTTCCCATTGGAAGAGCGACTTGGGGCACTTGCCAGAATAAGCTCTGCAGTCTCTGGATTTTCCAGCTTCTTCGGCCTTCAGGTATTCCGGTAAATGACTGTCCGCATACGCAGATTCACTAACGCTGCAGGAACGCGAGAAGTTGAATTTTGTACTACATGAGACATGTTTTCAGCAAATTTTCCAAGTTCGGACAACTTACGTAAAGACTAAAGTGACTATTTCCCCGAACAAGCCATATCCAGTCTTATGCAATGGAAACTCGTGGATTTCACAAACGGCTCGAAGGAGACAACTTCGGCCGTCGTAACCTAAGGATGAGACCATTTTTTCCAGCTGAGGAATCAGCGTCGCTCTTTCGCCACCTGGCAAATTATCTGGAGGAGGCAGGCTCACGATGGCCCGCGGATTCCTCTTCTGATAGACGGGGTGCTTCTTTTTGCCAGCATAATCGCTCGTCGTGGAGTTCACATCGGTTTTGCGAATAAAGTCGGAAGTCCCAGCTTCAGAACCGCTGGTGCTTTCTCCATTGGGTCGTGGGCGGGGTAGGCGGGAGTAGGGGAAGAATCCACTGAAGGGATACGTTGGAGGCCATGGATGCCGCTCACTGGTCATTCCCAGCTTGTCAAAGTACACTGTCGACAGAAACATTAATTTGGTATTTATATCAAAATCTGAAACGCGTTTATCCTAACTCTGACTTACTGTAAAAATGCCAAGTGAGCTGAATGTCGGAATTGAGTCCTTCAGGAGGTTGGCGAAGAAACGGTATTTGGAGCCGGGGAGCAATGTCCAGAATGGTGCCCCTCGGAAGGACAAATTTTCGGTCGTGTGTCATCCACAACATACGGTTGGTGAAGTTGGTGTAGTTCTTCGAAGTGTCATAATTTCCACTACACACACTGACCAGGCCCAAAGTAGCTAAAACCAGAAGTGGTTTTGTCAGATATACGGGCTGCCGAATATTCCACATTTTGCCCCGAACTGAGTGTCATGCTCGAAGCGTGCACAGAAACAAACTGAAGGGTACTGATGAAATGCGGAAGAAGCCCTTGAATTTAAAAAGTCTGCATAAAACGCGCTTGGACGCATGTTGACGAGGTAGGCATCAGAGGTCGTAATCATGTTTGCACTTTTCCTAGGAGAGAATTTCATGTTTATAAGGAAAATACTCTTGTACATGCGAGTATTATGTGGGTCAGTGCGGCTGACTTACTCGAATGGTCGGTAATATCAATCAGTGATGATGTTCAACCTGGCTTCGTTAAGGGTCAATCATGAATGGGCAGGCACGTAAGTTCATCTGCACTTTAGACAAACTAGTCATTACAGCATGCACCATTCATAAGCGAAAGTGGTCAAGCGAGTTTTCCCGAATAATAAAATTGCAGTGCACTCCCCATGCTTTGGCATACTAAAACATGTAAAGTCTCGCCTGATGAAACTGACTTGAATGTAATTTATACAAAATTCGATGTAAAGTTTACACCTTCACTAACAAATCACAGCCATTTGTAAGAGTGAATTGCTCAAGTTCGTGGTGTTTTCAAATGTGAATTAGCAAGAATAACTGAACTATCACGCAATAAATGCACGCCACGGTGTTTTCGCTCCTTCTTTTTGCTTTCACTACCCTTGACCTTCGCAATAATATTGCCTTTGGCTGCGAAAAGCACCTAGAGGTCATATCAAATTAAGCATATTACTCATTCACGTACTAAATGTTTCGAGCTTTGACCTGAAGAGCAAATCAAAAAGAATTATGTGTATGCTATATACATGTACTTAAAAGTACTAAGAAACTTTCGTTTATTCCGTAAACGACCCTCTTATTCAGCAAATCCCGAGGAGAGCTCAACAATGTTAAACCGCTTCAGTCGTTTGTAGTCAGTGACAACGCTGAGGCAACAATGACCTTTCAGTACTTCTGCTATCACTGTAAATTTGGGATTGGTTAAATTGACTGTATTGAAACTATTTGAACTTAAAACAATGTCTGCCAGTTCTTTAGTCGCCTCAAGTCTCGATATGACGTTATTGTAGCGTGCTTTAAAAACAATCTGGAACGTATTGAATCCAGTCTTCAAAGTTGCAGGTAGAATGCTTTTCAAGCCAGTCTTCATATCCTCGAGATTAGCCTGCAAAAAAGACCAGTAATTATATTTCATGCAGCCCTTCCATGGAAAATAAAAGGACAAACTTCAACAGGGCTTGTACCTTGCAGATATTCTCGATCGGTAAAATCCTGAGGAGATATCTTGCTTTCTGGATTTTCTTGCTTCCAATATCATTCAGCATCTTGTCTATCAGAGTGACTGGGTTAGGAACCTGTAATTCGAAATTCAGCAATTATGATTAATGCTGATGTAACTTTTAAATATAAAATTCAGTTCGACAGCTTTGCTACATGTCTTACCTTAGTCGTTATAAAAACTACATTAGGAACTCCAGTGTCAACAGAAAAGAACTTGTATCTCACTTCGTCCGACTTCATGCAAGATATTTCTTTAGCAATAGCCTTCTCAATGTCGTCGTCCTCCAGATCGTCGTCTGATTTCGTGCCGCCGGTAACCTGGTCTGATGGTAGCTTCTCCTCAACCTCTTCGCTGTACTCCGATAGCAGATTAAGAGCCTCCTTGACTGCGTTTTTCTCGTTGAAGTTAGTCGTACAAAGGAATCCTTTCTGACCGACTCCCAAAAAGGCTTGATGTCCTGGTTTCCTCCATTCTTTTCTGCCCAGCTTCTTCTTCTTGCCATCGGAACATTCGGCTTTATTAGCGTCTCTCGGAGGACGTTTGTTGCCCATTGTTTCATTTGGAGCTCGACTGGAAAAGATTCATGGTCTACAGTTACCAAGCCGTGCATTGAAATTAACAAGCTCTCAGTATGGATACTCACCCGCAGTTCGAAGCCATTTGAAAAATGTTGATGAATATATATACTATGTGTACGTTGAAAATCGGTCAATCAGTCCTTACGAAGTATGCCCAGATTCGAAAGTAACATGTTCGAAATTACGAGCTGCCCGCTAATTTAATTGCATATACTGAAACTGCACTCGCCGAAACGCTTTAACTGGCTCTAAAACCGTTTGGGTAATTTTTGTAAACATTTGGTAAACACACAACAAGTGTGTTGACAAATTTTACTCCACGACGAATTCCCTTACCGACGATTTGGCGGTACAGGATAAATTCATCAGAAAAACGTTTGCATCTTTGATAACCGTTTTAAAAGCATCAAAATGAAACCAATTTTGCATTTATGTTGAAGCTAATCCCACATGATATATATAATTTTGTGATTGGCTTCGGCAGAATATTATGTTTTATTTCGCAAACACAAAACAAGTACCAAATCGGTGTGATTTCTACGGAAGGTGTGGAAAATAATCTTTCCACAGATAATATTGCCTCTAAACCATTTCAAACTCACACTCATAGTGTCGGATGCATTTAGAGGAGAATCTTTTGAAACTAAAATTGTATAATTATCTTTCAGTAGTTCAGAGAGAGCAATGAGAATCGAATTCGATCATTGCAACAATGGGAAAAATTGCCATATCATTGGGCTGAAGTGAGAATTATTGGATGCTAATGTTGACAGTTTTGAACAATGAGGTGATCTGTCTTGATCTACCCGTTGAAATAGAAATCATGTTAAAGTTGATGGTCGACCTTGTGCGACTTATTGTTGCAAACCATCTTGAAATGATCATCACCTCCTGCTTTGAAAATCTCGGGTGTCGTAGGACGACTGAACGTTTCGAGAAGGCTGCAAATGACCACCTGTACTTTGATATCTCGTATCGTATTTATGTTGTTCTTTTACATGCTGAAAATGAAGGCTAATGAATGCGCTTGATAAGATTTACGTTTGGAGTGAAGGAAGAGTTGGATGAGTAGATGAATTGTAAGCGTAGAGGTGTCGCCCACGCGAAATTGCTGTGATAAGACGGCCGAAGAAACTGCAAAAAAGCCATAGTCGAATACAACGTTAGGGAGTTGAAGTGAATTATTAGATGGCCTCTTTAAGAAGAGCAGAACGTGTACATGCATAAAGTTGATGATATGGTGCGAATTTGGGGAATGGCAACATATGCAAATATCTGGTGGTGTTGTGGATTTGGTGCGGTGATGTAATGGTGGCAGTGTGAGCTTGTTGCTCCGATGAGCCATTTGGAAGTCGGCAGGAGAATGTGGCTTTGGTGTAAATGTGTAAAATACAAGAGGAATCAGCAAATAGGAGAAATATTGAGCAATAGTAAGAGTAGAAGACATAGGCGAGGTATTCTTAGCTCGGAAAGGGGCACAGCGTTGATGAGCTGCATTAGACACGACTAGGAGAAACGGAAGAAATGATAATGTACACAAGGGTAAAATGACTCAAGAAGAGGATTCTTTGATATGTGGTCTTGGTTGTAGGGAGTGTAAATCCGCATTACTCCTGTTCTCCGATTCCTATAACCCACTTGACAGAATGTCTGCTGGTGAGGGAATCGAGAAATATCTGCCGCTCTTCTGATATAAGGCTTGGAACTGAATTCAGCGAAGCAAAGTAAATTAAGCAAGTTATCTGAACGCTGAAGCGCGACACGAGAGCTGCAAATCAAGATATGCAGGAGGAAGTAGTAGCTGCGGGGAAACAGCGTCCCGTCACGGGCATTCACAGCGTTCAGAGGATAATTGTCGACTCCGACTCGGATGCGATGCACCTCTCTGAATGCACTCTTAAAAGCGTCACATTTCTAAAGAGAAGCGCAATGCTGGTGGCTGGGGATTAAATGCAGGTTAGGACATCGAGAGACATGGACAGCGTCAGGTCGGGAATCTACTTGAATGAGTGCGGCTGTGTGATTGTGTGATGGTTCTAGCTCAGTGGGTTACTATACTAGTCGATTAATTTGTTTGTCGCTGGAGAATGATTAGCGAGGGGATAAAAGCCATAAAAATTGGTCAGCATGTCGATGGCTATTGGATGTGTTGAAGTGGTTGTTGGGTCGAGTTTCCCCACAAGAGCGAGTCTGACAGTGCATATCGCATTTGGCTTTTGGTCCGCCTCCGGTCTGGGCGACCGTAAGATTGCACGGACTGTGTTATGCTGTAATATATTGGCATTTTTGGCCGTCGGAAGATTGCATGAGGGAGGCTCGAGTCGGAAGTTTACCTTGATGATGGAGCCATGTTACAATGAAGGCGAAAAGTGTATAAGCGTACAGATGCAGGAATAGCATTGGAAAGAAGAATAGGAGAAGAGGATGGAGTGCTCCCTTCCTTCTCGGCTATGTTTTTCCTATGGCTTTTGCTGCATGAGTCGTCGTGTGTGTCTCGGTGTATGTATTAGTCGGCCGCATAATATTTTTGCTGTACTCAACAACGAAGAAGATGTTTTGTTGTGGGCGCAATGCATTGTAGCTTGTTGTGCATAACTCGACGAATCTTTGCGCTCTTGTTTTCTTTAATGGACATTTTAATGTCCTTCCTTCATGTCAACAATTCCCGAATTCAATCAGACTCTTAGCAATGTTAAGTGCAGTTCCTTGTGGTCTGTCTGACGATTTCCAGTGTACTCCTGTGTTCAAATCTTGCTCGTCTTCGACCCGGTTCCAAAACATTAATAAACATCAACAATAAACAGTATCAAGAAGATCCACTTCTTAACCAGTCTGTGTGTTCTTTTGTTAACTACTACCTTCCAGAATCAGAGTCAGCTGCGGTTATATTTTTACTTTTGGAATAATCCTACAGTTTAGAGCGACTCAGGTGAGAAATCGACTTTTTAATAATATGCATAATACAAAGTATTAAAGTGGGAAATGAATGAGATTGAGTATCTACTAATGGAACTCTTCATTAATATTTGTTCTTCAGGGCTCCTGCGTTCTGGGCTAGTCCATGTTGTTTGCCGTATTAATTGTGTTGAGTTAGAATCAATTCAACAGGAGGCAAGAGGTTAGCAATGTTCATTGGACAGATAACTATTGAGTATTGCCTTGGTGCGTATTGTACTAACTTGTATAATTTTCATTTAGATCAGCTTGACGACAAGTTTCAAGTTTCAGCTGTGAAAGGAAAGTAACCTGCAAAACATGCGGATGTGGTTATGCTGTTCGCACACATTTGGAGCCGGATTCCATTAAAGTTTCCTTAACCAGTAGTGGAAACTGTGTTTTCACTTCCCCGACCTCCGTACCGCTGAGCTGAGTCAACAACGATGGATCAATCAGAGGGTGACCAAGCTTCGAGCGCATCCAGTCAGTTCCAACTTCTACATGCCAGTCCTGTCCAGGAACAAGATCAAGGACTTGAAGATGCTGTTGGATGTGAAGACGTTGGTGACCCGATGATCACAAATCAGGATTCGCCACCAAATGTCATTGTAGACGACTCACCCTTGCAGCCTTGTCTTGATCGTAACAAAGAATGTGAGTGAATTTGGTTCCTGATGCCCATGGTAAATTTAGATTTCTGATGGGGTGTCGTGTAACTGTTCTTAATAATTTTTTCAGCTCTACGGGTAAAGCTTTTGTTAAGGCGTCCAATGACTCAGCTTGTGGAGCAAGGCATCCTGCCTCGTAAGTTTCTGATGGCTCTTTAACTTCCGATTACTATCCTATTGTTATTATTTATACTATAATGTGATTGCACAGCTCCAAAAACACCTGCCGCCTTTGCTGGACAACGGGTCAGGTTAGAACGAGCACGGATGAGTGATATGCTGAAGGCCAAAATTCAACAGCGGCCAGCTAGACAAGAGCTTGTGCGACAGCATATTTTAGAAGGTATGAGCTTTGTTTCTCTTCGTACCTTCCTAATCAAATCGAAACAGGCTGGAATGGAGATACAAATATTGTGGATTTGCAGACACAAATGAACGTGTTGCACCATCTTTGGCGGAGAAACAAAGAATGCTAAAGCGAGCAAGACTGGCAGATTCACTGAATGACCATCTTATTCATCGCCCTGGACCTCTGGAATTGGTGCAGAAGAATATATTGCATGCATCTGATGCGGAGATCGAACAAGCAATTAAAGAAGGAAATGTCGAGTTCAAACCAACATCAGAAGGGCATGTTCCAGGACCTCAAGTACCTAATACCTACCTGTGTGGTGATGACGAATCTAGTTCGGACTTGTCTTCTTCGGCGGACATATCGGACTTGTCTGCCTCCTCCTCCACAAAAATTGAAGCTCCTCCAGCAAGTTTGGCCCTAACTGATCCAATCGTTAATCGACCCATTTTTTGTCCCATTCCGAAACCATCTGATCCTCAACCGCCCCCACCACCACCACCACCTCCGCCTCTTCCTGCAGCGATTCATGGATGTCTACAATTACAATTGAAAAATGGTATTGGATCGGTGGAGCTTATTCCTCAAGCAATATTAGCGCAACCTGCTGTTACGGCGTTTCTTGCTCCAGAAGCTACGTTGGCCAACCCTAGTTCAGTGTCTTCAACAACCTTCATGACAGTATTGCAAGGAAGCAATGGTACCTGTGGCACTCTGCAAAACAACTTTTTGTCTGGTTCAATTGGAAAATCGAAGAGCAGCAGAAAATCTGGAAAATCCAAATTAACGCCTAAATCAAGAACGATCAAGTTCCACGAGTACAAGGGCCCTCCAAATGCTCAACGAGGAATGAATCAGCTTCTACAGAATGCGGCGCCAAGCTCATACGAGCTGTTGTTGCAACAACAACAGTTGTTCCTGCAGTGGCAATTAGAATGGCAGCATAAGGTATGATGAGAAACCTCTAAAATGTAATTGCAAATCACAATTGCTCCCCAGTGTTTATAATGGCGAATTCGTTTTTTGTCTGCAGTACCCACAAATTCTGCTTCCAGCTGTTCCCAAGCCTGAAACTAGCAGTCAAAAAGGAACAGGGGCCCTGTCTTCCAACACTACTCTGCTAAACAAACCACCAATTACAACCTTCCCTGTAATCGCCTCTAAACCTTCTACCAAAATAATACCTGTGCCTTTGAGCGACCTCAGACTAAAGACTCCAGAAGATTCATCCGTTCCGCTTCTGACTTTTGCTGAAAATGGAAAATTGCCAGGTTACATCAAAATCAAACCATCAAAAACTCCGTTAGGTGGCGACTCCCCGACAAACAGCAGTGCGTGTTCCAGTAAATTCGAAGACTGGAAAGTGAACGATCTGAAAGTCGAATTAAAGCGAAGGAATTTGCCTGTCAGTGGTTCTAAGACACAGCTTATAGCTCGGCTGAAGCAGGCTGCTACTGAGGTCGTGTCACAAAAGTCACCAGTGTCAGCACAAGTTGATACACGTGTTGTAGACTGTAGGAAATCAGCTGCTGATGAGAATTCTTCATCTTCGAACGATATCATGGAAGTTACAGAAGCACAATCATCCAGTTTGATTGAAACAACAATGCCGACATCGCCGAAGATATCCAATGAGCATGTAATGGAGCAATCAACTACAAATGAGCAGGATAGTTTGGATGCTTGCGATGATTTAAAAACCTTAGATCACCATCTAATTAAGGAACAGCAAAGACAAATCTTGATTTTAAAAAATGCTCTTCAAAGTTCCCAATATCAACTACAGCAAATGCGATCGTCTCAAGCAGTAAGTCTTCAAATTTTAGTTGCCAGACCACGTTTCCCGGACATTCAGGTTAACTTTTATTCGAATTTCAGGCGGAGGGCCAAAAGCACCGCATAGCACTTCAACAGCACCTGCAAAATAAAATGCAGCAGCAAGCGCTACAGTTAGAACTACAAAAACTGATGGAGCTGCAAGCTGCGCAACAGAAGCAGCAGCAAACCAGTGACACCAAAGCTGCGAATAGTACAGTTTCTCGCTCCCCAAAGGAACGCGAACTTTCATCTAACCAACATACGATCCCTTCAACAAAACAGTCTTCAATCGAGTCGCAAGTCACTGCAGAACAACCAAGTTTCACTTTCGTCCTTGGGACTCAGAGAAATGACGTGAGTAACTTTATGAACTTAAAATGTATTCTAGTCCAGTTTCTGGTAGGGTATTAATGCCGTTTTTTGGCCCCTCTAGCCTCCATGTAGCAAAGATGAGCGATTTGGTCTCGTAGCTAGTCATGTCACCAATGAATCTGCACTGACAAAGTCAGATGCCACGTCGGCTGATAATGTTGAAGGAACACGTGCTTCAGATTTGGACACATCATTTACGACGATTTCTGAGGGATTCACTCCAGGAAGGTTGGATTTTGAGGTAATAATAGTATGTCTTCTAAATATCATCTTGACGATCCCTTTGCCTCTAATATTGATGCGATGTAATCTGATTGTTTGATACAGTCTCTGATATCTGCTGAGCCTGTAAAAAGCCAAATGGTGGAAGATGTATTAGAAATTCTTATACGGAATGGGGGTAAGTCTCATGAACAATGCATTTGTCATGCTTGACGTTTCTTCGTTTCACTCATATCTGTTCTGTAGAATTACCGTCCACTGCAGCCCACGACCCAGTCGCAGTTAACCTGTATGAGTCATCTAATCATGCAAGGTACGAGAAGGAATCTCTGGATGCAAAATCTAGCCGAATTCCACCTCCACCACCCTTGCCTCCTCCAAATTTTGCGGTTACCCTTCCAACTTCTATGAGTTTCAACAAAAACGACGCATCTTTGAATATGTTGTTCGCACCGATGCAGTCACTGGGATTAAGCCAAGTTTCAGTGATGAATAACCATATTGGATCTTTTGTTGGAAGCACGTCTACCGTTTTCAACAACGCTGGAGTTTTAACTTCTGCACAAAATCCGCAAATTCTGGATGATAATTCTATCTCATCAGTATTAACGAATGCTAGCCCCATTGTCAGAACTGAAGATCACCGTGGAAGCTTAGACGCGATGGATGTCGGTGGATTGGATGAGACAGCACCTGTACCTGCTAATGCTAACCACTTGCCACAGAACGCTGCTCTCAACGGAGGAACAGAGCCTGAAACGTTCATGAAGATAGAAAATGGAAGTTTGGATCAAGTACTTCTTCAAGATTTTGGAATGCCAATGGAAATGGAATATATGGAATGGTTGGAAACTATCTTGCCAACTGTCCATCATAATTTGGCTCAGAATACCAATGCCCATGATCCGATGCTATCTAAATGTGTTTATGATAACGACTGCAACTCTAACTCGTTACTCAACAATAACGGAGGTGGAGCGGATAGAACAAATGTGGTTTCTCATAACTCGAGTAACTTTGTCAGCAATCACCAGCTTTCTCGAGATCCGCTACTGTCCTCCACCAGAAATTTAGAGAATCATACGGTTGGTGTGAATCAGGGATGTACTACCAACACCTTAGATGCGAATTCAAGCTTGATGGAAACTGGCTTAGGGGCCGATACCAAAGGTTTGATGAGCCCTGTTGGAGAGACAGCCCTATGGGATTTCGCCATGTAGTTCGTTCTGACGTTCGATTTCACGGGTTATTGCAAAGGCCAAATTATGTTGTTTCAATGACTCATGAGAGTTAATAGAGCAGCGGTTTTAAGACTGAATGCGATATTAGTAAATATATAAACCTTTGTACTTCATAATAATCGTTTGTACATTTCTTACTGTTCTACTAAAATCAAACAGGGAATCTTCTAACAATAATTTTCAAAATGTTGTGCAAATGATTTCAACCTACGACAAGGTCCTTTTGCCTTTGCCGTAAACGCATTATGTTACCTGCAGGCCCTACAGTATGTATTGTTATTACATCTAGCGCTTAAATTTATATTAAGGACTCAATGTTCACGTAGGCAGATGAGCGTTTGTTTACGTACATCTATTTCCAGTCATTTTGAAAGTTAGCTAACTATTTTCGAGAGCATTTGTTTCGTGCTTACATCTCAACCTTCTGTTTATGACGATTTGACCAATGTATTTCATTTGAAGCTTCAACAATAAATTGTTGCTCAAGAAATTGTGCGTGCATTGATACTATCAGTTCTTTTTTGCAAAAGGTTGCACTCCAATGTAACTGTAACTTTAATCAATCAATGGGCTATAATCCTCAAGTACATATGCCAGCAGATCTGAATGATACCATTACCGTCATTTCTCCCCAAACAAACGTCTAGTCAACCATATAGTCTACAAATGATGAACATAAAAAGTTCAAAAGAACTAACGTCAGAAATAGTCACAGCGAAAAATCTACCATTACTAAGCAGGATTTGGGTCTATAAAAACGTCTTCATACTCCTCATTAAGGCTTAACCGCTATCTACTTCCTCGTCGCTGCTGCTTTCGCTAGATTCTCTTTCCGAAGACTCCCCTCCACTCGACTCTCCATCAGATCCAGCATCTGACCTAGTAGCAGCACGCGTCCTTCTACGATGTACTTGTTCACTTCCATCATGACTGACGATGTCGTCATCAGATTCTCCGGAACTTGAACTAGTAGAGCTTGGGCCATTTACACTGCCAGCTAGTCCAGAGGCAATGCTGGCTGCGTCAGTTTGCTCAGACCTGGCAGGGCTATTTGCATCCTGGGCTTGATTCGGGTTGGGAGTTCCTCCTCTCATTTCGTAAGATACTTCACCCTGAGGGCTCATATGGACGGTCTGAACAGTAGCATTGGCAGGGGTTTCTTCTTCTTCAACCTCTTCGTCAGACTCATCCGCACTATCAGCTTCAATTATGTCCTTTTCGGCTTCGGCTGCTTCTGCGTATGGTACTGAGAACTCATGAGACTTCTTCCGCATGACCTTGAAAATGAAAATTATGTGAGGATACGGTTGCCAAGAAACGTATAAATTACATTTTACTCACGATTCCAGCATATTTGCAAAAGTAGTACTTATAGAACTCTTTGAAGGAGCGTGGACCCCACTTGTATTTACAAGTTATGTTCTCCGTCTCCTTTATTTCAATCATCTCCAAATACCCCGAGGAGCTGAATTCCTGAAGATAATTGAATAGGAATAGAGGTTCAAGTTGATGCTTAATATTGATGTAATCACAAAAACATTTCCTACTTACACTTCTCAGAAAATGTCTCAAGTTGTCCCGTTTTTTGCAGAAAGTATATCTTAACTGGTTGTGTATCTTCCAGATGGTATCTGAAAAAACAAAGTCTCACTATTTAGAACTTAAGGCTGCAGCTGCAGCAATACACGCGTAAGAAATATCATGCTGGAAGAAATACCATACCTTCCTCAATGCTTCTATGGTCACTCATCAAAATGCAAAGAAGAACTTTATACATAAAGTTGCGTTTTTCTAGAGCTTCTGTTGTCAGTTCGGTTGCACTTTCAATGATGAATGAAGTAAACTTGGTAGTTAAAATGTAACTGTTGTAAAAGTTACATCGTGGCTTCTTGTCCCCAATCCCTACAATGTGAATTCCAAATTTCTGCAACAAGCAGCAAAGTTTGACCTAGTACTTAACCAAACCCAAACGTTCAATCAAACGGATAGTAACTCACGTCAACCAGGACTTCTGCTGTCTTGTCAATGACTTCTTGGAAAGACTTCTGCTGACTGTTCAGTGCATTCTTGATTATGTCGGCACGTTTAATTGGAATCCGCTTATGGTGCATCAGAAGCAAGTACAGCACCGTGTTTTGGATCATTTCTTCCATTGGGATGTGTAAGGATGGGAACTTGGAGCTGGGAGGTTCATTTTCTTTCTTGCTCCGAGATTTCGATGAAGTCCCTTTGCCTTTACTTTCTTCTCTCTGAAGGTCAGATGTCGGGTCCCGAGACCCAACGCTTGAAGTCTCATCCTCTTGATCTTCATCTGCATTTTCATCTTCAGCGTCCTCTTCCTCCAAATTATCGTCATTATCGCTGTCTTCTTCCGATTCTTGCTCACCTTCATTAGAATCTTCTTCGGCATCAACCTAAAATCAAGTTTATTATATATACATTCGTATAAACTCAATCCCTTTGTTTGCCTTTCTAAAACGGGCCTATTACCTCCATTTCTTCTAGCACTGCTGCTTGGCGCGCTGATCTTCGCAACGACATTTTCAATGTGATTTGTTTTGCTGACAAGGGGGTGATCAGATTCCGGTAGTCCGTTCGGATTTCAGATTTTAATCAAGACCAATTACTGCAATACAGCAAACAGGCGATCAATAACTGTCGAATATTGCAATTCGACAAGGGATAAAGTCTCAACGATGATAGGAATTGGGAATCGGATACGAGAATTGGAGTTGCGGGTAAAGGTGCCTGGAATCTTGGGCTGAGAGCTTGTGAAGTGGTTCACTACCTTGTTGTTTCAATTTCAAATTGGCTTTGTTTGCAAATGAACAAGTATATAATCTTCGAAAAAGTTGATAATTCTACAAATGGTCGTTAGAAATTTCTATCCATAACCTCAAGTCGTTGGCGCCGCGAGCAATATTGTGTAGCACTGAGCCAAACACATATGTGCATACGGCGCAGCCTATACGTATTTTTATACGGCACACATATATTCAGGCTATGTATATATGCATGAGCCATACTATATATAACGAAAGCATATAAATACTCAGTGTAAATACGTTTATTTACATGACGTTCACTGAGAGTAGTTCTTTTGGCGGCAAAGAATTCAAACAAAAATTTGCTGATTTGAAACAGAGTTTTACCGTCGACATTTTTTACGACTGACATTGGACATAAACAAAATACAGTTTATGACAGCTGACAGCTGCACACGTTCTGAAAATTTTGCGTTCAAGCAATACTATAGAACTGTTGTGGTTTCAAGTAAAAGGCCATTGCTGAAAGCTCAGTTTCGCTAAATACATACATACCGTATACTGTAAAAATTTCGACACAGTCGTCGTCGAAATGAGTTCCTACCGGGGTTTCAAATCTTCGGGGGTCAACTCAGGTACTTTTACTCGTTATATATGCACCATACATAGTTACATCATCAAGTCGAGAAATTGACTAAACTTGCAATCCTATTTTCATTTATTTGTAGAAGAAGACCACATGGATCTAATGAATCAGTCAATGGCGGAGACACTATCGATGAAAGTTGGACAGCTGAAGAGCGTAAGTTAATTTGCATTGATCATTTATGATTCTTAACTTCTTGTTCTAGACTAGACTAATGAAAAGCTTGGAATTTGTTAGTTGGCAATTGACTTGGACGGAGAGACTCGTGATCAATTACCCCTGTTGGATGACCTAGGTGACAATATGGAATCTTCATCGCATCGTATGGGCGGAAGTTCCGGAAGACTAAGAAATATTGGCCGGCATAGAGGACTCTTTGGGAAGAACTTGACTTGTACTGTCGGGATCTTTGTGACTGTATTCTTGTTCTTCATATACTACTTAATTAGCAGATCTTCTTCAACATAGACTACATACATCGTTCCTCAGTTCCTCACGTTAATGAGCATGCATTGTTGGTTGCTTGGGGGAGGAGGGAGGATTAGGTTATTTTTGTAGGTTACACATACATTGGTGCTAATAATATGATGGCGATCATGATAGTTTCCACCAGAGTTATGGCAACAGCCAAGTGCATACAGGATTTCCGTTTGATACTACAACTAGTCTTTAATAATAATGATAAATTAAGTTTCGCATTGCTTTCTTTTACGAGAGAATTTCGAAGTCATTACAAAATTCTGTTTTATAATAGCAAGGGAGTTTCTTAGCATATTTTTGACATGCATCCTTTCCTGGTAAATAACACCAGTGAAACAATAATGGAAACTAAAGCTGCAGAAACACTGAAGTCACTAGATAGACAATTAAAGCTTGAAGCGAATTCAATGTAGTGATTAACGTAGCCGACTGTGAAGCACACAGGCGTTCCCAGAGTGTTGACAAACCAACCAAGCCAGTCCATCTCATCAGAATATCCCAAGCTGTATTTCATGTAGTTCGCCCAGGGGACAGCCAGTTTTGCTACGATTCGTGAGATCTCAGGTGATGTTCTCATTCTGTCAACTAACGGTTGAGCAAGTATTTGATATCCCTAAAAAATTGATTTTGATTTAGTCAGCTGATTGCCGAAAGTGGATTTTGATTGTGCATGGATGAGAGACTCGTACCTGCAGGGTCATCGGAGATTCATGCTTTAGATTTGTTCCGTACTCGGCGTCCGCAATGAAAGTTTCGATATCCAGGTAGCCCTGTCGAAACAATTCGGTGCAAATGACAGTCGTTTCCGAGAATGCTCGACCCAGTAAAGCGCCACAACCACCGAAAACGCCGACAAAGCACGGACCAGTGCAAGCCGGGGGAAGCGTTCCAAGTGGCAAACGGCCCAGAACCAAAACGCACATGGCACAACCAGTCGCAGCGCCGACACAAGAACCGACGAAAGGCTTTGCAGCTTTGAGAACTTGACGTAATTCTGGAACCTTGGGTTGTGGATTCGGGGTCGTTGGCGTTGCGTCATCAGAGACAATAGGCGTGTCAAAGCGTCTAAAAATCCAGATCGAGAGTAAGCAACATTGGCATTTACACGTAATCACAGCTATGTTGATTTATGAAGAACAATACTTACGTGGATAAAGTATCTGGAGTTACAGGTCCATAGCCGCCTTCGTTGGGCGGTCCATAGTAGTAGTTGTTATTCATATACGAATCGTCTTTGCGGCTAATGTACTTGGCTCCATGATGAACCTTGTAACCATCGTAGTAGGCAGAATTTTTGTAAATTGGCGTGTCCTGGTAGGCCCTGTAGCTTTCGACGCTGGAGCGTCGCTGGCGTGCCCTCAAATGAGACCGGAAACACGTGACGGGATCACTGTACCTGCCGCCTGGAATGCATGCTAGTTTGAGTGTAGTTTCAGTTTTGTCATTATGTTGGCACATGAAGGTGATCCCGTAGCCGTGCTGATTTGGTATCAGAATATGGTTGGGAAGGCTGCTCCGAGTGAAAAGGTACACGGTTGACATCTGGTTGAAGGGGTCATGAGCGCGAATCTCCATCAAATGATCTTCGCACTCTGAGGTGTTTGCTGTAAGGGCAGCAAATTTGTTGAGCTCTTCTTTGGTGAGCATGGAAGAAGTGGCGACGTGATATTCAGTGATTAGCTGCTGGCCTTCCAAGGTTTCGACCATGTAGAGAACGTCTTCGAGGATCCATTTGGAGGGTTGGAGGAGGGCAACGTCATCACCGGAAGTGTCAGGTACTGCGCTCATGCCGAAGTAGTAGCCATTGCGTCTGTAGCCATCAGCGTCGAAGGAAATCTCACCGGAAAGGCCTTGCATAGGCAGTGCCAGTTCCCGTTTAGCTTTCTTGATTGCCATCCATGCGGCGTCGTATGCTAAAATAGAAGACACGATCCGCGGGTTTGAATCTGCGGAGAGGAATAAACATTATAATAACAATTAGCGGTCAAAGTGGACCAGTTTCAGCTTGCATAATAAGTTCATCATTGACCAAGTGTAAAATAACCACCTGTTGCATTCTGCAGTTCTCGTAACGTCTTTCTCCTACTCGGGTTATCCCATCCAATACCACCGATGAATTGCGTGGAGTACACACCAAATGACGCATTTAAATACTTGTTTTCCGATGTCAAGGCCCATTCTTCACTATCAATGACGCTGGGCGAAAACCATCTCATGAGAAAAGAGTTGTGACTCTTGCTAGCCGTCTCCATGACAAGTTTGCTGCCTTCAGTGGCGAGTAGGAGAAAGCCGTGATCTTCCCGCGCATTGTTTTGGTCGTTGAGAATCGAAAAGAGTTCGGCGCTGGAATCACTCGGGGTCACGACGATGGGCGGTGTGAAGGCAATAGGCTTCATTCGGTTCTCGCCGGCCGCCATGAAGAAGGTGAGGAGCTCCAGCTGCGTAGCGCTGCCTTGGTCAAGAACGGGAATCAATGCTGTCACTCCAACTTTCTCCACTCGATTCAAAAGAGCAGTGGCGGCCGCCAGCTGATTCATTTGGAGGCAAAGTGTCGAGGACCTGATTATGTTGGAACTTCGTTTGAGTAGCCGAGGGGAGACGATCTTGAGGTGACTGTCGACCATATGCTTGCTCATTTCCTCGTAGAGGTGGGTAAAAGCACCGAGTGTCTCAGAGTCCAGGAGTGAGACGACGATAGTCGTGTCCGATTTGATAATCATTTTGACACTGGTAACAAGACGAGACGGGGACTTGATCGTTCCGACATCGATGATTTGGGGATACACAGCATTGCCGTCGTTGACGGCACTGAAAGCGTGCTGAACAGCAGTCAGAAGTTCCCGTTGAAAAGGAGCGTCGATACCAGTCGAGTCCCACAAGACGCCGACGACAGCCTTGAATCCCTTGTACCCAGCCCCATCCGTTCTGTGAGCGAAGGCTCGGTTTCCAGGGCTTTGTCGGTCGTATCGATGGGGACTTTTGGAGGTACTTGTCACAAGGACCACAAGAGCTGCAAAGATGAAGCTGGATACTGACCTCTTGTGAGGCATTGCGGTGGGAAAGCGGTGAACCACGGACAAAACAGTTTGGGAAACGTTGCAGTTTGTGTATATCGCGGGTTAAGGAGGAAGCTATGGCTCGAACGCCATCAGTTTCGGTGAACACTAGAAACAGTTCAAAGTAAATGGGATCTACAAAATCCTACGAAAACCCGTCACTAGTGGCACTGTTTACAGACTGACTGACCGCCGAATCTTTTTGGTTAGGCAGTAAATGTGTTACAGATTCGACAAGCTGAGCAAATTAGTTAACAGGTTTGCACCGACTGGAAACCCGTTTGAAATTATGCTGAATTGATGGCGGATTTGAAAATGTGTTGAGGTAAGGTTGCAACGTCTGTGTTAGCGCTTGTTACGGGACTGGGTCTTGATGACGGATTTGCACTTCATTATATAGCTTTTGAAAACCGCTAGGCGGTGTATGCATGAGGGTTGGAGTTGAAAATGATGTTTCCATAACATGAATAAATAATAATAACAATCGCCCAACACAAATCATAAAGGAGCTCGAGTTCCGTGTCCGAAGTGGTGCGGACGGTTTGATAGAGGCAGATACCTGCGAAGCTGGCAACTTGTTAGCGGCCTTGTGCATAGGAACTGGCAGAGGGAAAGGGTTACCCTGATTGGTTTCAATAATCCATTCTTTCCTACCTGTCTCAAGTAAGTCCCCACATGACCAAGTCTAGACGAGACGGATAATACAATGGCATTATGTGTGAGATGGAAGTGTCAAATCAAGTTCGTCCTTCAGGTTCCTTCAGTAGGACCCTTGGACCATACTCCTCGTGACAGATATCACACCTGACCATTTGATGTCTCGTTACTCTCTGGGGATATTGTGCCCGTTACAGGTGGATAGCACCCATACGCAATGTTGTCAAAAATCGAATGCCAGATTCATGTATCTCCTCCTGACCCTTCAAGTCAGTCAGCCGGTGTGATCTGTACACAAAAGTGCGCTAGTTTTCGAATGTCACTGGACTCTGTCAGAAATTGCAGTGTCCATCTCTCTCTCCTGTCGACCGGTGTAAACCAAACCATAAACCTCATTGACAGTTTACCTTAACATTGAACAGGAGCTGTGAAACCTCATTCTGTATTTTTCACTCCACACTGAATCAATAATACCGGAAGGAGAAATTTTGGTCAAACAGACTTTATCCGCACTTTCTCTACAGAAAACGTTTTCAAATGTGTGGGCATCAAATTTCTGCGAATAATTTTTATTGTGCATTTTCAAGACTTTGACTGAATAACTATAAGCATTTCTTACAATGCCCCTCAGCATCAATGTATGAAGGACGCCACTTCTACTGACGCAAAAATAATGCACAAAGGCTCTAATGTCAAGTGCTAATTGGGCTACAGAGATAGCGGATACAGACTAACTTTACACAGTTGATCTACGATCTTCTACAGTGGTTTGCGTAAAGACGCATTTTGTAAATGTCGCGATGCAGGATACAGGATGCTTCCCACGAAACAAGTCAATTACGCAATCTAATTTTTGCAAGAATTGTCAAGCTCCGCTCTATGCATAAATATACTATTCGGTACAGTTAAATGGGGTCTTTGCTCTTCTACTAACGCTGAACGTTGGCTAGTTTCAAAACTGTAGTCTATAAAGATATTCAGGTGATAGTAGAATGTAAGAAACACGTGTAGGTACTGTTTGGGCGTTTCATACAGCAATTTTTTATTGAGCATCTCTGTTGAACGTTGCCAAGATTAAAATATTTGGATTGATAAAACTTTGAGTATAAATAGACATTCTAATACGGACTAGTGTCTACCTCGAGCTATAAGATTTGGGAAACAGATTGAAACAAGCTAATGAATCATGATTCGTGCTGATGTAGTATAAAATCTATTGATATGTATTTTAAGGCTCCCAGTCTATACAAACTACGCTACCTGTCCAGTTAGTTGATTAAGCGCTACCATACTTGATATTTCCCTGTTCGATGCATTCTGCTACTTGACGGCTTAGCTCTGCTACTGCTGGGCTCAAGGCTGACTGAGGGCTGGTGACGTCACGAAGGAATGAAGTCTTGGGCGTCAGAAGGGCGGTCAATGGGTCCGTGGGCCTGTTCAACTTGTCGAGCTTTTCAGCCACCATGGGGACGAGCCAGTCGAGGACGAGTTTGAGCACAGTCCAAAGTCCGACCAGGAAGAAGGCGCCGATGACGACGGGGAACAAGATGTCACCCTTGGCTCCGAATGCTGAACCAAGCCTGGACAATCAAGATTCAAGATCAAGTTAGAATGATATTCAAAAAAGAAAGCCAATCAAGCAAAATTGCTAGTTAAGAATGAATTTGCTTACCATGTCTTGGGGAAGTAAGCTGGTCCCATCAAACCGCCCATCTTAGGAGGGACTCCAAAGGCTGCTCCGGCTCCGGCTCCAACTCCGGCAGCGGAGCTCGCGCTGGCTGAAGAGTCTCCGGGCACTGGCAAAGATCAGAATTTGGAATTAAAATGAGAAATTATTTCATAACGTGCCCAAAACTCGACAGTTCTTAAGTAACGTAACTGAGAAAGCAATTGCAATAAATCAAGGTACTGACTGACCTCCCAATAAAGAGCTAAGAGAAGCCAAAGTCTCCAAACCAGGCAAGGCCACGTTGAAACCACTGTTGAATCCATGGGTCAGGCCAGGAATGAACGGAATCCCTCCAGTTACGCCGAAATTAGCGTTGATGCCAGGGATTGCGGGATCAGGTTCGCTGAAGCCGAGACCTTCAGGGGCACGAGCGGCACTAGCTGAAGCAGTTGAAGCACTTGCAATGGGCTCGGAGTCTGCCTTTGGCACCGAATTCGCACTATCCGATTTGGAGCTGGAACTGGAAGAACTGCTGCTTTGACCATGAGCAAGCAATGTAGCAGCCAAAAGGCCAACGAGAATAACTTCGAACTTGAACATGATGACGGTAACGCTTGCGCTATTTCTAAAGGAGATTTTATATGCACCAGTGTACTGTCGAACAGGCAGCTACTGACTGACTGACAGGTCGTTCGCTGACCAAGGTTGGTTTGGTGCTAGAACAAAATAGGCTGGGCAGGAGCTAAAGAAATCAAATGTCTTTGCTCGTCTAATACCAATAGCGACCATGATGAAGCATAGCTCATTCTATTTCACAAATAGCTAGAACACAGCGTACAAGTTGACTGATAAGAAAATTTGGGTATTAAGTAAATTCATGATCTTATTGAAAATTACCTTAGAACATTATAAAGTTTGACTCACGTTGCAACGGAACCCATCAAGGTCACGGTACTTCAAGTGAATTATAAACTAAAAATACTGCTCAAGTTGACATCAAGACTATATTTATGGAGCCTTGGAACTTAAAGCTAACTTTAGACTTCCATGTTCCGCGTACGTAAACTAATTAGTCCTCAACTACACGCTAGAACCAGCAGACAATCTCGTTGTAGTTGTAAGCTACTTTTGAAGGCCATAGTTATAATAAATTCATAGCATGATTCAAGAATACTTACTCGATTTCCTTTGAACGATACACAATGTTATGCGACTTACGAATGTAGCTATACTTAATAAGATGACTTGAAAAGGTATTGAATTCAGGTGATTCAAGGGAAGCCCGAGACTTCCCAGATTTTGGTGTTAGCGTCTTGACCAGTAGAAGCGATAGTACCATCGTCAAGCCAAACCAACTTAGTAATCTGGCTCTGTGGATGAGCATCTGCAAAGACATTTTTTCCATTCAGTTCAAGTTCAAGTCGAAATGTGTTATTCAGAACAAGGAAAGAGGTTACTTTTAATGGTGAGATGCTTTCCTGGTTGGTCAACACTCCAAAT
Source organism: Sphaeridia pumilis (assembly GCA_034698345.1). Lineage (NCBI taxonomy): Eukaryota > Metazoa > Arthropoda > Collembola > Symphypleona > Sminthurididae > Sphaeridia > Sphaeridia pumilis. Next base: position 50,243 of record JAQGBJ010000029.1, read on the forward strand.
AATTACGGTAGTGTCCAAACTCCCGGACGCGACAAGTTTAGAATTTGGAGACCATGCGATGCAATTGACTCGTCCTGTGTGGTATCCCCATTCTTTGTTGTGAGCAGGCTGAAAATGAAATTATGAATCATAATATTCAAAAAATTTCCGATAGATTCATAGTAAACAGTAATATTTACCTCGTAATTCGGCAAAGAGTAAAGAATGACTTTGCGATTTTGATCAGATGACACTAAATATTGACCATCTGGAGAGTAGGCAACATCAGTCACTGGTCCCAAATGATCAAGCGTTGACTTCTGAGAGAAGCTCGATCCAGTAAGGACGTAAACATGGACCTGTTAGATAAAACATCAATAATGAGTCCACGTTCTCAAAGACTATTACATCAATTCCAGTTTCTAACCTTATGATCCATGGAGCCTCCAACGGCGATGTCTCCATTTTCTGGGTTGATTGATAGACTTGATGGTTCATAGTCGACTGTTAAGCTACCAACCTTTTTGCAGTTTTCCCAGATCTGAAGCTGCAATAAAAAACGTTGGAACATTAATTTTGGATCTTGGAGATTCAGCACCGACTACAAAATCGTTATTCTAGCTGCACAAAACATACAACTTCCGAAATCTACTTTTTCAAAGTTGAAGAATAAAAATCCTTTTGCTGCAGGGATCCAAAAACAAGACCCGAGCTTAATCCCTGTTGCAAAAGAACCGCTTCTGAAAGCCACTGTAGAATTCGCATACGCTTATGTCACTTTTTACCTGGAAAAAATAACATAAGTGCATGCCAATCTCCAAGTGATTACTAAAATCGGTCGTTTTGCTATAGGGTATTCGGAATCAGTGTTGTATCTTCATCCCTGTTCATCTTTGAGCTGCATATTTGACATAAGTTCACACCTCTTTCACGGTTGCAACAATGACTTTTCCGTCTGTAATGTCCATGCCTCTAGGTTGCGAGCCCAACTTTACGTCATTAACGCCAGTATATGCATTAGTTCCAAGATCAATGTGCCGCAAGTTGTCATCGATGCCACAAGTATACAGTGTGTTTCCAACAGCCTTCATGCCGTTGATCTGATTTCCATGTCCTGTGCCACTAATACGATCGTTGACTCCATCAGCAGTATTCCATGTCGTGACCCATCCGTCATGCGACCCTGTGTAAATTTTTGTTCGGTCATCATTTGCTGCTAGGACTGTAATAGGCTTATTGTGTCCCTGTTCAACAGAAAGTACAACGTGAATAGCTAATCATTGGAGCTTCTGATTGAATCACATAGTATTAAATTCACTATTTACCTTGATCACACGAAGTGGAGTACTTGGGTTGTTAACGTCCAGGTAACTGATGAATCCACTGAGAGATACAGTCAGAAGATGTGGTCCTTGCCACAGACATGAGACCTAGATAAAGAGTTATTATCACTTTAACATCTGTAGAGCTTTCCAGAATTACTGATTACTCAATAAATAAACTTACCTGTTGATCATCCACTTGAGTGCCCATTGGAAATTCAGTAACTAATTCTCTCGTGGCTACGTCCCACAATTTGCAGGTTTTGTCACCAGATGCTGTTAGAAGCTGTTTGCTATCTGGGCTCCAAGCGACCTGCGTACGATATAAGACACTTAATTTCTGAATGGCCGATGTCGGTTTCTTCCATGGGTTGTACATGACGACCATAATTGCTTACCCCATAAACTCCTCCGTTATGAGCTGGGGATCCAACTTCACCAATCAACTCTGAATCCTTTCCGCTATACAGGAAGACTTTTCCATCGAAACCACCAGAGGCAAACATCTCTCCATCGGGTGAATACCTTACAGCTTGAACAAACCGGCCATGTTCCTATACCAGGTATCACAAGGAAAGTTTGAAAAAACAAGCAGATGATTCTCGGGCAATGAATTAGCATTCAGCAAGCGAACCTTCTTGGTCATCTTGAACTTGAAAGGCGGACCTTCGTAGATTCCGATAGTGTTGTCTTCACTACCAGTAATGATACGGAAAGGCCTGGTTGGACGGAAATCACACGAGTTGATAGCCTTTGATTGGCCCGAAATCTCGCCTACAGATGTGCCAGTGTCAGCCATGAAGACATGACCAAACCTTCAAACAATACGTTTGTCAAATACAGATTTCACATAACGTTCCGGCTTGATAATGAGAGTTCCGTGAAGTCATACCTCTCCCGACCTTCGCCTACAACCACCATCCGCTGGCTATCTGGAGACCAAGCAATATCCTTGATAGGTCCCCCGAAAGGCTGGAATTCATTCTTGAGGATATGCTCTTTGTTGACAGTATCCCAAATACGGACTTTGCCCGTTTGATCTGCAGGCATAAATACCGTACACGTCATTTTCAGTTGTACATAGCAGCTACATTTTTAACCTCATCAACTTACCGGCAGATGCAATGTAAAAACCACTTGGCGAATACTTGGCAACAATAGTCGGGGCTGAGTGTTCTGTGTAGATATCTGCGATGGCAGGATTCTGCGAAGCAAGCAAAACAATTATTAACTCTTATTCACTTATTCAGCAAGACGGTTCAGATAAATTTTTGATTCTTAAAATGTAGATTACTTCAATGTTGCGAATGATGACGCTGTTGCCATTGGTGTACAAGAAATTTTTTCCTTTGGGATCACCACCCAAAACAATTGGGTTTCCTCTCTGGGTTCTTGGTAACGTCGCAAAGATGTATTCTGTAAATCAAGTATATGTCGATCAAGGTGGTCGTTTCAGTATTACACTATTAATTTAGATGTAGCTTCAACAAAATTACTTACTGTTAGAATACGACATGATGATTGACAGTGATACTTTAACGGTATAGTTTGCGAATAATAAGCCGGTTAGACACCCTGAAAGAATCACAAAGAAACTTCTTGAATCACCAGGCAAAGTAAGTAATAATCTTTCTTTCTCGGGTAGGACGTGGCGTACGACCCGGGCTTTTGAACCCAACTCGGATTTTGGCACTAGTTCAAAAACCAAACTCCCACTCATCTTTTGCAAGGGTTGTGCAAATTGAAATTCGGTTGCAAGCGGAGTCGCCTCTAGTGCTAGACGGAAGAAACAAATGTGGCAATAGATATTGATGACCTACCTGTAGATTCTCGGGTGGAAAGGGTCAGGTTGAAATGTCACTGGTCAGACTTGGTTTCAGTGGGCTCACTTGAAAGTTTTCGACAGTTTCCGGCTGCGGAGCATCTGACTTGAGCAAAGAATGAATCACTGAAGCCGAGCGGATTGTCTACACGATATTTTAATCTTGACAGAAGGATGCAAGTTGAGTCTGCAATTTCACGTAACGTACATACAGCGAGCCGGGAACAGCACAACTTATAACATGTGAGATGAATCAACAGGGCACATACAGAAACGACGAGACGAGGACGAGGAAATCGGCAAGCGGAAAGCTGCGACTGCAATTGACGTCCAGATCGCAACCTGGACTTTGTGCCATGGAGACCAACTGGGGAATGTCCATGAGCACTTGAGGACGTTGAATGCGGACTGTTTCATCATCGTTTCGTTCGGCAGCTTTTTCCGCTGACTTGACTATGACTAAAAGAGTGAGATATGCGAATTTCTTTTGAGGAAATAGACAACATTTTATGAATCGTTACGTTAACCACCCGCTTCGAACGACTTCGCCACAACACACACAACTTGAAGCCTTCCTGTTGGAGGTGTGGGAAAATTAGCAACGGAATGTCAGAAATCAGCTTAGCTCAATGACTGAATGCCTCAGTGATTCCATCCACATTTTCACACCCAGAAAGAAGATAACTTTCATTATCAGAAATGTTCATTGCAGCTTGAATTTTCAGTTAGACTATTGACTGAGAGGACAAAATTTCAAAATGTCTCTCAGTAGCATGCAAAAACAACTATATATACGAGCGCAGCGAAGTCTATTATCTGCATGTACTTTTGATTGCCTTATATGGTCATCTGTGTTTGCAATTCCTATTTAGGCTATGTTGACATCACTCATCCATCACTTGATTCCTCAGGTTAAGCTTGTGAATCTTGCCATAGTTTTTAGGAAATTAACGAGTCGCAAAAGAAGTGAACAATGATTAATGAGGATAAAGTATCAGATAAACTTGTATGTGAGCAGCGAGGCCCATGCAATGACGAAATGAAGCTTGTTCGGATGAAGCATATTGTTCCAAACTTGCGGTTCGGACTTACAATCCGAAAATGAACGAGCTTCCGTTCAGTTGATATCAAAAGGATAATCAGTTTTTATATGTGATGACAGCCAACAACATTCTTTTCGGCTATTAATAGTCCCAAGTTGGAAGTCGGAAGCGCAAAAACCCTAGGAAATTTTGAAATCAACTTTTGCTAGAGCAATACGCTGGGGTTCATTAGGAATCTGAGTATTTGATTTATGTTAATTGTTGTATAAATATAATCGCTGCACTAGGCAAACTGCAGATAATGACCAACACCGAATTCCAAGTGTTTATCATGTAAAATGCTAGCGGAGGGTGATAGATAGTTAGAATACTTCCCGACTCTACAAATTCAAATTCCAGAGTTGTGCTAAACTAGCGTTCTAGTGAGCGCCTAAAATATATTGCTAATGTCCATGATATGCTAGAAGTATCTGACAATTGGAATGCTACAAAACAATTTTGGTATGTTACTGGCTTCTTGAGTACATATAATGGCCCAAGACTTCAGACTTAGAAAGCCGTAGAAGTACTTCAACTTTGAACTCACAGTGTTTTCCAGCTCCAGCTCATTTTTGTATTTGAAATTGTGTTTGATAATGGCTTGTGAAAGCTGTAGGGCGGTCAAAGGAAGCCGCGTCTAGTCACATCACAGTAGTACCTGGAGCACTTGTCACTTTTCAAGAAACTTGTTCTTTTTACTAGTTGAACTACAAACCATCCTGACAAACCCTTTTTTCAAAATATGGCTGAAATAAGTAGCAAACGTGCATATGGAGTTTATAATGAAGAATTGCTGAATGTGCAAAGTGAAAAAGAGTTTGATCCAAAACGTTTCAGAAATGAGGATGTGCCAGTTAATGAAGTTAGCTCAAGTGTATTAGTTACAGGAGCTGAGGAAATCCAAAACAGGGTTCAAGAAATGAAAATAGCGTTTGGGACGAATAATGTGGACCATTTTTGTCACCAAGTTCAAGATTACGTCAGAGTATTGTTGGACAGAGAGCGGAACAGGTTGAGTTACAAGGGCTCATCCCCACAGGTCAGTTACGAGTTTATGATCAAAATCTTGAGCAACTGATTGATGTTCGAACTGACATTTTGGCTGTTGAAGCTTGCCGCGAGATCGAGCTTGATCCGCTTGTTGATGAAAATTGCGGAAGGAGAAAGTCTAACAAGGGCCACCCTTCATCTCGCCGTTTACGTCTACGATCGATTCTCGGACTTTCACGATATTCCAGTTACGCAACTCACCTTGACGGCAGCCACGTGTGTGATGATTGCCGGTATGTCCCGTTATCATTGAATTTTTATTTCTGTTCTAAAGAGTATGCAATTCATGCTTCGTTTCGTCAAATTTGTGGTTCATGCAGGAAAGCTAGAAGAGAAAGACTCTCGAACGCCAAAAATGAAGCGCCTGAAAGCCTACTTGTTACCGGCTCCCAGTTTCTCGCTCAGGGCCTTTGTGGATATTGAATATTACATCATCAAGTATTTTGAGTGGAACTTTTTGATACCGAATACGTACACGTTCTTGGAGTACTTTTTGCTCTTCCTTGTGGATACCACTGAGCGAGTTGAGGTCAGCAGCGCTGACGGATGTCTCGTCGAAGCTGAGAGGAACAACAATGGCTATCGACAACACAGTCAGCGTCACTGTTCTTCACAAAATGGTTTCTTGTCTCCTGGTAGCGTAAACGTCATGAGGGCTTTTGCGGTTGAAGTTGCTGATATGCTACTCTTCGGTAAGTTGGCTACGGCCCAAGGGAATTGAATCGGAAAAATCCTTCTGCAGCTTTTGTTTCTAATTGTTGTTGGTGTGCACAGAGAAACCGAACGATGGATACCCGCCATCTCTCGCGGCTGCGGCCATTGTTATGTTTGCTCGGCGAGCTCATGGACTTCATACCTGGCCTCATCAACTGACTTACGTGACATCGTACAGTAGCCAACAAGTATTAATTTGTTGTGATGAATACATCATAAAAGTCTATGAAAGACAAAACAAATGTAATTGCCCAAATAATGAAACAATGTCTATAAAATGATTTCATGGCCTTACTTTCACATGAGCTTGATTGTCAATCAAGTAGCTTGGATTGTCAACAAAGTTCTTGAACATATCATAATCGTAGTCACCTTCTTGTATATACTGTGTGTGATTTTTGTACTGTTATATTATCTTGTACTGTTTCAACGCCATCGATTTTTGTCAAGTTCCTGTATAGAGCTTCAAGGGGGTTTTGTCCTCGAATTAACGTTAATTTATTTGAACCATTAATTTATTGTAAATTTGAATACACATACGGCACTGCATCCAATAAAAGCAGCAAAATTTTGGGGACAGTGAATTTTGACATGTTTCTAGCGGCATTTAGTTAATTAATCGGTGTTACCAAGACCTAATGTCGTTAGCTAAATGAAGAACTTAGAACTGCGAGAGCGTTTAATCCTCAGAAGTTATGACTTCGTAGGTGTAGACGACACCGGTCTTGTTGAAAGAATATTCTGGGACGATTTCTCTGCTCACCTGGTAAAATCAAAGGGACACGATGAAATTAACTGTCACACTAATATTAATAGAGAAATTGGCAAAATTCACGTACAGGTTTCCACTTGTTCTGTTGGCACAAGTCTTCCATGTAAGGTTCCAGTTTGCCGACGTATTCTTCAACGTAGCCGAGGTATTCCTCCCTCATTACGATTACAACATAGCCGCCTTGATAAGAATACCCGGCGAAATCAAGAATGCTGCTTAAGTGTCATGTCGATAGACGATAGAGATAATGCATTTTACCTGGTTTGACAATCCGAATCATTTCATCGATAGCCTTGACCGGAATATGCCCTTCGCCCATACCTCCGGCGATTACTAGAGTGTCGTATCTATCTGAAATTTTGAGGAAATCTAGCAATTGTTTGAAAAAAAAACAGCAAAAGGGATGAATTGCACGTACTACTTGGAATTTCCAATCGATCGAAGCCAATAGAGCTGAGGAAGGTGTCCGTGTAGACGTTTCTGTCCTTCAAAACTTGCATCATGCCTTCAGATGGCTCCAATGCGTCAATCTTTCTATGGGGAAAATATGAAATTGCAGAATACAAAAAATAAAATGTATGTAAGGTTCCTGATACCAATGTGTAACTAACTTGAAACCCAGTTGATGAAGTTCTTGGCCAACTCTCCCGGTGCCTGCAGCAACATCGATGACGAGAATGACATCTTTGGAGGACTGTTCTGGATAGAGCTTTGCAAGGGCTTCAGCTGCGATTCGCGGGCCATTGTATCTGCCTGGACACAAGTCCTGCGATTTCCATATATTTTTATTTCAGAATGTAGTTTAACATCTGGAGGGCATCTTTATTGTTCTTCTAATAGTAAGGTTACCTTGTCATACTCGACGGCCCAATCAGTGTAAACTTGTACCATTTCACTATGGTCGATGCCTTTCTTGTGGGCCTTGTAGTTGGCGACATAGGCTCCAGCGTCTTGGTTCTGGACGTTGGTGAAGCCCTCCATGTTCTGGCTGGTATTGGCGCTTTCACTCATTGTGGACTTGATGAATAACACAAGAAGTCTAAGAACGTGGGGAGCAGGAAGAGACTGGAACTAGCAGTTGACTGAACGAAAGAGGTTTCTGGACTGCGAAACGAATGTCGTATCTTATTGGAAGTTGTAGGGGCAGATGTAATTCATAAAACTTGTCGTGGCTGACAAAATACAATGACAGTCAGCAGATGCATCAGAGAGTATACTATGTTACATAATGCTCGATGAATGGACAAGTTCCTTATTCAGCTTCTTCGTCTAACTCGTTCCCCGCCCCGGTATCAATGTAGCTACAAGTCAAACAGGATCTACGCGTAACAAAGCTGTCTGTAAAGTACAGATTGCGGTCAAATGACACTGACACCCTGATAGTGTTTGTGGTTCAAGAGAAATGTGGCCCACGATTCGATTGAAATATCACGGGCCATCGAGGATAAGCGGATGGCCTTGGTTCAGCGTCGGCGCCATTAGACATAAAACGTTGACTCGACTGTAATGTTCGCAAGCCTGAGCGCCAAAGTATTACCGCAGAACTGCAACATCTGGTTCTACAGTACATGTAAAAGAGTCGCGTTCAGCTTTCTCATATTTCAACGAAAGCTATAAAGATAAAACGTTATTCAATGGAAGATATGAACAGCATCAAAAATGGCTTAAGAAACTTAAATAAATATGGAGTTAATTGTTCGTTGGAAATCTCGGTCACAGCCAAAACGGTCTGTTACATACAGTAGATCACCTTGGATTTTTCCAAGGACAATTCCAGTCGCGGGAATAGAGATAAATGTCAGATCCGGTAAAAACTGAAACAATTTTTGTTTTGAGTATGTTTGAAGCTCGCCAAGGGGCAGAGTTCTTCAAAAGGTTTGTTAAGTTCCAACATGCAACAATTAACATTACTGAAATTTAAGATACATGATTGATGTCTGCAGGTTTCTCGCCATGAACATTGACTTGAGTGCCCTCCGTGCTAGAATCGTCGGCAAGTACCCTTTTGGCGGACCAGAGCGGCTACAAATTCCAAGGGATAAAATAAACTGGAGTGTAGATTATTCCGAATATAACCCGCCGTACTTCGTGACCGATAAAGTTCTAAAGAACAAGCAATGGGCTGATAGCGAAGAACGTTCCAACATAGTCTTCAACTGTATTGACAAGCATGTCAACCGGGTAAGCCATCATGGCAAGTATCAGATCGACTCTGAAGGGCGCCCACTCAACCCTATAGGAAGGACTGGAATCCGGGGCCGGGGAAACCTTGGGAAATGGGGACCTAACCATGCTGTGGATCCCATTGTTACCAGGTACCAGCAACTTTTCTTGATTAACTCAAGTATTTTCGCACAAGACAAACAAGGCTAAATATGGAATAATTGATTCAGGTGGAAGAAACCGGCTAATGAAGAGAACTCATCGCGTATTTTGCAATTCATTGCTATTGAACGCCATGATACTGGTGAATGGGCAATACCAGGAGGTACCAGAAAGAAATGATAATTATGTTGAAAGCATTATATACAAGTTGCAGATGCAAAGATGTTTGTTAATGAATTGCAGGAATGATGGACCCTGGAGAAGGAGCTATTGATGCACTGAAAAGAGAGTTTTTGGAAGAAGTTTTCAGCATTGACTCTGCGTCAGCAGAGGAGAAGGAAGATCTCCAGACCACATTTCGCGAAATGTTCAGTCATGGACTGGATGTTTACAAAGGTTATGTGGATGATCCCAGGAATACCGATAACGCATGGATCGAATCAGAATGCAAGAACTTTCATACTGAAGATAAAAAGATTCTAGACTTGCCGTTGAAAGCGGGAGATGATGCCAAAAACGCCAAATGGGTGGACATCAACAGCACCTTGAGACTGTACGCCAGCCATGAAATGATGGTACACTCAGTAGCAAAAATGCATAATGCTGAATGGTAAGATACAGTATAATAAGACACAGAGAGTAATGTTTGGATTTCGATTTTATTACCAAAGACGGGCATAAATGTATTGACTGAACCTACCTCTTCTTCTCTTCTGGAATAAACAGTGAATGCTCTCCATGAGCATAGGACTGGTACAAGCGCTTTCCCTTTTGTTTCACCGCATGAGGCAATAAAGATTCATTACGAAGAAATATACCCCTTCCACCAGGAGTGTAGACACTGATTTTGAACTGATGCGAAGGTGCGGCAGTAATAGCTATCCAACCTACATAGAGAAGTAATAAGTATTAGAAGATGTAACAGTTTGAATTAAGGGCAACTGATAGTTTGTAGCGGCAGTTATATTGGTGGTTCCCAATGGGGAACCCGGACCTTCTTGGTCGTATTTTTTGTGTTTACGTTGAGAAAGTCAATGCTGTTCACTATATTAACACCAAAAGTTCAGAACCGGAAGGTTAAGTTTAAAATATCGGCAACACAGGCTTTTGAAGCCCAAACGGGGGAAAACGACTGTCTGTTGGCGAAATTCTGAGCTCAACCTGGTTTTGATTTTGTGCACAGCAGTGATGTGCTAAACGTAATAACCACAGCCCAGTCCGGAAGGTCGAGATTGTAGAAACGTTCCTGCACGGTCCCCGTTGTTTTCGTATTTTTTTTTTCCAATGGATAGGTTCTTTGTTTTTAGTTTTCGTATCAAGTCTTCCATGAGGATAAGGGAATCTCCCAGAGACCGCCCAAGTGAGCAATCGCTGTCGTTAAATTTAGGTAGCAAAAGCTGACAGCTTACCGACTGCTGAAATTACAACATCACCACAACTGTAGGAGTAATTCACACCCTCCAGGTCAAAATCATCACACTTTTTCATAGGAGGGTATTGAGCTAGTCGTTCTGGATTTCCAGTCGGTATGCCGAATATTGGCGTTCCCAAAGACTAGAAAATTAAAGAATACGACACGAAAATGACAATATCAAGACTCGCAATTTTGAAAGACATTATGTATCTCACTAAATTCTTACGTTCAAGTAAACTTCTTCGGCGTCTTTAGACTCACAAATAGTAGCTGGCAACGCGCTGGCAGAAAACACAGTAAACTTGATGGGTTTATCTCCTTCAACATAATCTATTCGGCATATCCCGGCAAGAAACATTGTATGATTTACTGGGATGTGAAATGTCCGTGGCTTGATTAGCTTTTTAGGAAGGAGGCGTATCAGTTCATCAAGAATAAACACGTCCAGAATCTGCAACATAATGCAAAACTTTTAGTAAGAACACTGTGGGTTTGGGCAATGTGTCACAATCGTAAAGCCGCTTGACCTGGTTTTCATTCACAACTCCAGGAGTGTCGTAACACCAACGACCTAACGCATACTGATCGTCATTAGGATCCCAGTCACCAACTTTGTTCAATGTAGGAGGATTTACACTCCTAGGGTTAACTTGAAATATATCTGCAGTTCTGTCATTCAAAAATTCTATTTCTTCCTGCTTCTTGGGATCTTCGTAACTACGTCCAACTCTGCCTATCAATTGGGCATATATAGGTCTTTCTGTAGATCTTAACTGAAAGCTCCGTAAATCTCGCTCCATTCTATCTTCTCTTTCCCACTGTTTCATCCTGTCATTTCGGAGATACATGCTGTACGAAGTCGGCTTCAAAACCGGAAACTGAAAATTAAGTTCATAGCCTCATGATTACAAAAACTTAGTGGCATGAAAAGTACACATAAGATTATACTATACCTTAAGCAAATTCAATGTTGTTCCAGGCCATTCCGATACCGTAGCTCTATGAACCAAGTCTACAGCTTGAACTTTACAAAGGTCCGATTGTAGGAAGGTATTGAACAGTGTTGATTTCCCCACATTTGTACAACCCATTATAAACAAATCAGCTGAAAACAGAAGCAAACGTTTGATACCACAACTGCAGACGCATAGTACTGATGCGCCAAAATTGTTACCTTTTCTATCCCATATCTTATAAATACTGGTAATCAGTTCTTCGACACCATAACCGGTAGCAGCACTGATTAAAGCTGTGTGCTTTATTCGCGTATGTTGAAGACCGGCGGATGATGCAACATCGAAAAGGCATTTCTTTACGTGCTTGAGGAAACTGTATGAATCTTGAGGTAGCAAATCAACTTTGTTTCCGACAAGCACCACCGGACGAGCATCCCCTATATAAATCACGTTAAAATACCACAAATGGGTGCTGGAACATATAGTTGAATACTGTATTATACTAACCAAGTATTTTCGCCATTCCTGGCCAAATGCTGCAGGGAAAGTCGACGAGGTCCACCAAAAGCAATACCAAAGTTCGCTTATCTTTTATAGCCTCCAGGACTTTTGGGTAATCCTCCTTAGAAACATTAACGTTCAAAGCTGCGTTATGCTCTTTGAAATAGTAGCAACGTTGGCAAAGCGTCGATCTCAGCTCCTTTCTTGACAGCTTCCGGAAGCTTTGGCTTGGAACGTACCTAACATGAAAACTTTTGTTATTAGATACCGGTACGACTGTTGCTTAACTGCACAAAATACAGTGACTGGAAATGCTTACCCAGGAACTCCTTCATCTCTACAATGAAGGTGTGCTCCGCAGCCGCAGCAAGGAACGTCACTAGCGGGCACGCTGGGATCAGGAACGCCATACCGGTGAACCCATTTCAACGCTGGCTCCGGCTCAAGTTGATTTGATGATTGTTCCGGCTCTTCCTTGTTTTGAGCCTTGTCAGGGTTGATGGGGTCAGTCTTTTTGAAGGGATATTGGATCGGACCATCAAAGTAGTTGGATTTCATTAGCTTTTCGAATGACGTTAGGTCTTCGGGTTCATCTTTGATGTCATCTTCGAAGTATTTTAAAGAAGTACATCGCTTTTGAATGCGCTGATTCGACCTCAACACATTCCTCGCTTCCTGTCGATTATAGTTATTTAGTCTCACCAACGACTTGTGAGGAGCTTCATAGGAGCTAAGAAAACTACTGTAAGTGATCTTGTCAACCCATTCAAATTCTTCCAAGGATCGCTTGAATCTGGAACGCCGATCGAAAGCTTCGTACTGCTCTGAACTCAACGCACTTCGAAACCGCAGTCCGGTGAAAAGTCGGCTTTTAATCAAACTTGTCCCACAAAGTCTACATGTTTGATGCCAACTGAGCATGATGACAATCCTTACTTCAACTGAGCTCACCAGTAGCTTACTCAAATTCTATTAAGTAAGTAAAAGTAACCTTCCGATCCAAGCACAATAAAAACGGAGATAAACTATCTGTTAGTCAATACTTTTAAACAGACAAACACAACTCCTATAAGCAATGCACCGATCCCTCACACATAATTAAAGAATTAAAGTCAAAAGTTCTGAAGTTGGAAGTTAAAAACAGTAAGATGTAATAACAAGTTTTTCAGGAAAAAATCGCACATGGCACATGATTTTCCCGCATACAACAAGGATATCTCCACGAAACAAGACTGAAGTTTGACGTCGTGAGCGAGATTTAGCGCCAAACATTCAAAACTCTATTTGCTGACTCTCTTACCCACTGCTGACCGCAGTGAGCATTTGTGTACGTTGGTTGAATTTTGTGTTGACACGTCATTCTTTAGCCTGTGTGGATCGCATCATCTGCTGTGCACTATAAAATACTATAAAAGTTGTTTATCAAGCATACTATCAACTTCAGAACTCATCACACACCCAGTTCGTTATTTTTCGACTGATTCCTGCTGAAATCTAGGCTCAAGGCTAGGCGTTTTGTGCTTATTTTTGGTACAAAAAAGGGTTACCGTTTCCTGGTTGTCTGGTGAGTCCAATGCATATTGTACCAATCTGAAGAAGTTTGCATGGGCTGGTGGTTGGCTACCCCTGTCCGGTGGACAGTCAGCTGCTGGTTGCGAATTAAGTCAGGCACTAATCAAGCTGTTTGGTTTATAGTGTTCCAGTACCGGTATCAATATGGGATTGACCCTTTCAAGCGTTCTGTCCCGGCTCTTCGGTAAAAAACAAATGCGTATCTTGATGGGTGAGTTGTATTCTTCCAGCTGAATTTGGAAAAACATTTGGAAACTTCATTATAAACATCGCTTGCGGTTCACAGTCGGTCTTGATGCTGCCGGTAAAACCACTATTCTATACAAGTTCAAGCTTGGCGAAATCGTTACCACCATCCCAACCATCGGTAAGTTGTCCTATGCCTTGTTCTTTGCACCTACGTTCAATCATTGAGCCGAAATTTATTTGTGGGATTTCTGTTATTAGGTTTCAATGTGGAGACTGTGGAATATAAAAACATATCTTTCACTGTTTGGGACGTTGGCGGTCAAGATAAAATCCGACCTTTATGGAGGCATTATTTCCAAAATACGCAAGGCTTGATCTTCGTTGTTGATTCGAACGACAGAGAACGTATAATCGAGGCCCAGGAAGAATTGCAAAAGATGGTACGTGGGATTGTAAAGTTTCAAACTTCACTGTCGTGTATTTTACAATATGTTTTTGTTACCTTCTGTATAGCTACAAGAAGATGAATTGCGCGATGCAGTTTTGCTAGTCTTTGCTAACAAGCAAGATCTCCCCAATGCGATGAACGCCGCTGAATTGACTGACAAATTGGGGCTTCACAATCTCCGAAATCGAAGAGTAAGTCCCCGTAGTTCAGCAATAGAAATCTTACCATGCGGTTTTCAGAATGCTCATGTTTACTTGTTATGTCTCCCGACAGTGGTACATCCAAGCAACTTGTGCAACCCAAGGCCATGGATTATACGAAGGTCTGGATTGGTTATCTAATGAGCTGGCTAAAAAGTAATCACCGAACAATTACTGCAGAATAAGAAAGGAATTCCAGATTCAGTATATTCTTGTAATGTGAAATTGAGTTGATCGTGAAGAACCATCCTAGGCGTTTGTATTATTGATTTGAGGTGTAAATGTATTCCTACATATTATCATGTTGTAAATAATCCATCATAGGTATATAATAGCATGCAGGTAAAGTAACCATTTTGAAGATCAAGAACTTTCAAGGCCGCTGTATCGTGATTAGAGTTTTTAATAAAACGTCGTGATATGTTCAGAAGTCACGGCAATGCAGTACAATTCGATAACTTAACATCAGTCATCAAACTTCAATCAGGTCTCTTTGTGTGGTAACAGGAGGCACAAGTTTCAACAAGGTGGTGTAGCGGTTGAGTAGTTCATTCCAGTAGCAATAGATGTGTTTGAATTTTAAATTGTTTTTGATGAATGTGAAGCCGTTATCCGCAATAATTTCTGCTAGATCATCATTTTCACGGAAGAAAGTCAATAAATTCCTGTAAAACAACGTTACAAAAACTTATGTTATATACAACAAAAACTTGATAAGATTGAAAGGAAGCTGTAGGAGTGGAATTTACTTGAGATCATCTTGAGTAGCCATTGTACTGACAGGGATAAAGTGGATCCAGGGAGTCAACGCGTCGTAGAAGAACTCTTTCCATTCGGATCCCACTTGGAAGACCACTGAACGGCAAAGAAACAAGTGCTTATAGCGAAAACTAGCAGCCACGCCTCGATAGTTGAACAAAAACTTGTACTGGCAATGGGACTCTAAAGGCACTTCTTCGGCTGGGGCTTCATTCAACGTATCCTTAAATACATGAAAATTCCATTATGATGTGAACGGCATAACTTCACACTTAAACTAGTTTAGCAGAGACTAAAATACCCGTTTTGATTTCCAGGCTTGATTCTTTGTATACTTGGCGTCAATCAGTTCAGGATGCTTACGGGATAACAAAATGAGTGGATCCCGTTCTTCGGAAGTTCTAGACCCTCTAAAGAAAGCCTGTGAGCGCTTTGAAGTCCATGTAACGTTATTGGCTTTTTGAATTAGAAGATTTCTCATCTTGTCCCAGCGACCCAAGCCTCTCGGGTACATTGAAATTGCTGGCCCACCTTCCCAAAATGTCCACGCAGGATACATCACGTCTCGGTATTCGGAAGTCTGGACCAAAAGGAAATCTTTTGACTCCTGTTTAGAACGACTTACAACGTCTGATCACGCTACTAAACTTCAAGTACAACGTTCTAACCTTCGAGAATGAAAAAAGAGGGAACGGGTCACCCCAGACTGGAACTTGTGGCCAGTCAGCAACATTGACGTAAAATTCTGTGTCGGCTAAATCTTCGGCAACTTTCTTCAGAAAGTATTCGATACCTGAGCATCTCGCAGGAAACCTGCATTCTGGCTCCCGGTACAACTTGCCTTGTCGTACTTGGTAGAAAACGCCTCTGCAAACACGAAAGTTAAAATCAAATTCCACCTAATTAACGAAGGTTGTTCCAGTACAAGATATCTACCTGTCACGGATCTTTTCAAGCATTTTTTTTGTTATTCCACCGGCAAATGGCTTCAAGTCATCCTCTATTCGTTGGTGATATATTCTGCATACGCTTCCAGGGTTGGACTCTTTCTCGGTGGTATGATTCTGGTAAGTTCGTAGAGCCTCAGTAATTGTGTCTCTCAGATTGCTCAACTGAACTTCTGTGGGGAAACTTCCGACCACAGTTTGTTTCTTTACTCTG
Organism: Sphaeridia pumilis; assembly: GCA_034698345.1. NCBI lineage: Eukaryota > Metazoa > Arthropoda > Collembola > Symphypleona > Sminthurididae > Sphaeridia > Sphaeridia pumilis. The sequence continues at coordinate 66,509 of JAQGBJ010000029.1, forward strand.
CAGCTACTGTCACCTGTAGCAAAGAGAACCAATGCATCAACTACAATCGTGTGTGTGGCTCAATCAAGTAACATTCAAGCCACATAGTCCAGTACCTGCACGAGAGACTAGTCCTTCATTTTTGTCGCCTGTGCAAAGTCCATCGAAGTTGTTATCGAAATCTGACGGATGTTCAGGGGCATTTACGTGGGAGGCAACAGATACAACCACAGCGCCAACGTAAACAGTTACAAGAAACAACCGCGGTTTCATTGTTTCAAATGTTCTCCTGGCTCCAATTTTGGTTCCTTCAAACCTCCACGGTATGTAGCAGTATTGGTTTCATAACTCGCTTCTCACTCTCAACTATAAAAAATAACGATAAAGATTACAGAACAAATTCCAAAATAAGTATTTATATTCATTTCTTTGATTGCTTATTTCCGATATTAATGCGATTTACCGCGCGCCGGCACTGCAAAATCCTTTGACCATCAAGCAAAAGAATTTCAATGGCTCACAGTATGTCTGCAAAACGTTAAGGATGCAGTGTTTTTTGCTGGTTGAAGCATTTTGTCACAATTAAATACATTTTAGACCATATAGTTGTGCATCTAAATTTTCCACCTCTTGAAACAAAATTTCTCCCGACTAATGATTTGACAATATTTCAGATTTTTAGAATCTTTTATTCAAATGTTCCCAATAAATGAAGTACATGTTGAAGGCAAAGCAAAGCGAGAACATGCCAGGAAATTCAGAATCAAACAAGAGCATAGAGTATCATTGATTCAAAAATTGGAATTTTATTTCGTCATTACCGAAAGAACCAGGTTAGAACTTGGACTCTCAAATGGTAGTTTAAATCTTGATACACGATATACTTACAGCCTCCTTCTTTAACGCAAGAGCATCAGCACCTTCTCAGAAAGTGACATCATAAACGAAATAAAGAAAGGACATAAGATGTGCTCTAGACTTGGTGTTGAATCTACACATTCGAGATGTAAAGCGTGAAGACGTTCAGTTCAGACTTTGTGTTATGAACGCAGATAGAAGCAAACCCTTTCACCACTAAAGATGACTTATCTGAAAAGCTAAATTCCCATTGTTATCTGATGGTTAGTTAGTAAAATGTTGACGGAAATAATGTTGATTAGCTAAGCTATTTGAAGAAATGTTTCCGACTCTACTCGGCTGAACAAGTGATGCAATTTTCAGCACCAATGCATGTCGGCGAAAGTTGACTTGTTCTGGAACATTGGTCCCCAGCTGCCGTACTGCTTCTTATTGGCGTCCGGTTGAGAGGACTTGCTGGAGAAAGCGCCACTGCCGGCGCTGTTGCTGGATCCACCCCAAGCGTTGTTGTTCATCTCCATTTTCTTCACAGCCTCAATTCCGGCCTTCCTGCAATTCAGAATATTTGAGGTTTGAAAATTAATTTATTGAATTAAGACGTTTTGATTGTAGCATCCCTTGCAAAAGTACCTGGCAGAAGGGTCGGAAGTGCGGTTGGAGGAAGAAAGGGCCATCATGGATTGTTTCTCTCCTTGAACCATCTTGATTGCTGTCTTGTAGAATGTCAAAAAAAGTTGGAATGACGTTAGCTGAAGATATCCTTTGTGACTGAATTCAAGCTGGGCAAAGCTTCTTTTTCTGCTGACTCGAGTAGCTTTCGCGGCGATCAAACGTTAGTGTGAAATCTACAATCAAATCGACCATTAGATGGGAGTCAAAGATTTTCGAATACTTGCTTCAATGATCAATTGTGTACCTAGAAACACTACCAACGGCGAAGTGAAGAATGTTCAAGGGACGTGATGGAGTTGGGTGAGGACACAGAGTTCAAGACGGTTTCCGGAGTTACCTTGGCGACTTCCCTTGCTGGTATGGAGGTTTTTGTCAAGCCTGGAAAAGAAATGGAAAAATTTCATTGTTACATTTATTCATTCATTCAGTTGGTAGCCGCTCGTAATGGCAAAGGCGTTTGAACTAGAGCAATGGAGTCTAAAAGACCTAAAGATTTCTAGGTTGCTTGCAGCGCCATCTCTGAAGCGTTTCCAAGTTTGGAGGTGGCTAACTGGTTCCAAGTTTTTTACGCTTTCAGCTTTTTAGCCCTTGTGATTTTGCAGGAGATTTTGGCAAAACAAACACATTTGTCTCGAATCCATGGGGAAACCTCCAAGTTAATTAATTCCAACAATAAAAGGAGGAAAAACTTGTTTGCTTCATTTCTCCTGCACCTGACATGACTCTATAATGTGGCATTAAGCGGCCATACAATCACGCGCTGACCACATGCACACGGCGTGATAAGGGACAACTTGATCAAACGATATTAACATAATGGCGGCCCTGACTGTTGGTTAAGATTTTGGGATTTTGGTCTAGCGTTTCTGACTCACAGTAAAATTTTTGACCATCAAACACTTGATATTTGTAAAATTGAGCATCTAACGGCCTTTGTCTAGAAAATACTCATATCGAAAAAATCTATCGAGAAATTTCACTATTTATGAAAAATGGCCGGCGGTTTGGGATTAGACAGGACCGGAAATAGAAATAAAAAAGGGTTACACGTACCTTTGGTTGATGTAGAGTCGGAAAGTTTCTTGGGACTTGAAAAGCAAGCGTCTCATGGACACATACGTTAATGAAGACAGCCCAAATGGAAAATGAAAATGAATTAAGGTTGCAATGGTTGATGGTTGTTGGAACGACGGACACGATCAAACGCGGATGCGCGAGATACGTGGTATCGGTTCAATATAAACAACGGAATGTTTTGATAGAGACACTTGGAACCTCTCGACTTGTTGGCGGACGATGGTGATCGGACACAGAGACGACACTTTGGCTGAAGGTGACTCGAGCGGGAACTGGAGGAAAATGATGAAGATTAAGAAAGGTGGACAGGTTTTATATAGGCTGTGCAAGATGTAAACAAGACTTGTTAACTGTTTGTACACATTCACAAGATCCATTACACACGTCGCTTGGCGGATTCCACACGTAATCTTGTTACAATGGTCATCTGGTCATCAGGGAGCCATTAACAGAGCTCTCCTTCTGTCCTCTGTACACCTGTTTTCGAGTTACTTATCCAAGTTGATTATGTACCTTTTAGCGTGCTAAGGCTGATTGAAATGAGGAATAATTAGGTATTGCAATCACATAGCGCTTGCATCCATCTTTTCCATGCGTTAGCAGTATATGCACTTTCAGCATTTTACTTTGGGTGACACACGGAACATCAATGCAGAAACAAAACAATGTGCATGCGACCACCGCCTGATCAACGAAAAACATGAACGACTTTTCCTGTACTCTGCTGGCTCCAACTCCTTTGGACTTTGGCCGAGTCCAAAGGTCACAAATGGCTGACCGTTGTTTCTCATAACCGGTATGCGACTGTGAGAGACGCAGCCAAGTATTCCACTTTTGGATGTCTTCAGCCGGTCTGCCGAACTTGAGCTTTCTCTAGGCCGTAGTGGTGAAAGCACTCGGAGAGCCATTGCATCGTTCCTTGACTCTCACAGAGTCAACACGGCAGAGGCTGCAAGAATGTGAAATGCCAGCCACTTAGTCTGTGGTTCTTGAGGTTAAATGTGCCGGCAAAGATCCCGAAGGTTGAGCCGGCAGGTTAGTTGTCAATGCTACGCCGAAGCCACTTTTTGGGCGAGTCAGGTGGTATTTTCTGGATATGACCCCCTAGCCAAAATGCACCTGCACGACTAGTCTGCCTGCGACGCGGGCAGAATTTTTAATTTGACGCGAATGTTGAATGTTTACGTAAACACTGAATATGTACGCTATTGTTGACTTGTTCATTATTCACTCGTAAAACTTGTTCTTTGCTGCGACAATGAGTTTCGAACGTCATTTCTTAGGAAAACTGATTTGGAATGGCAGGATGAAATCAGCTTCAGTGGTCGTGGTGGTCATACTGCTGGTTGCCTTCAGATTTCGCATGATCATAATTACACTTAATTCAATAGATAATTTCTGCGGACGCTTCAAAGTATGAATCAGAATTATTTTTTTTGTGAGATTTAAGTTTTTGATTTGGAGAAAACCCATTGAACGATATTCCGAATTCGCGCTGGCATTGTGCGTTGCATAAGCAATGTGACATTGGGCTGGCGCTCAAGGGCATTGCGGCTGCGGCTGCGACCCATTTACAGCGCCGTCAGTTTAACCTGATCATAAAAGTCACATATTTTGAAATGTTTTTTTGAAACTGTTTCATGTTTCATAAACATGTAAAACCGTATAGAGACATTGTTATCATGTCAGTTCCCAATTGTATTTTAAATTTTGCACCTTTAACGAGCTGTATCGTCGCTAGTCGACTTTGTTTGATGCCAGCCGCTCATCAGATGTGGCAGCGCTCGGTTTCAGATTAATTTCAATACATTTCATGAACTTGACAGACGATGGAGGATGTAATGCCTGCGGTGTCGCATTGTGAATGATGAATGGAGGGTGAAAACACAGTTCCGGTTAGAAACCAAAAGCCACACTTGAACAAATAAACTTGTACGCCAGATGAATCTACATGTATGTTTTTTATTATTTATGATGATTAATTATGCATCTTTCAGTTTCAATTTTTGTCCAAGAATATAAAAACGGGAACGGTTAATCTGTGAGTCAGAGTTATTTTCGCAAGAAGATTCAGCAGATCGGAAGGATGGCTGGAGTTAAAGCAGTGGCTGGACTCTTAGCTTTAGTGGGGTTTTGCCTGGCTCAATCAAACCGCTATGAAGTTTACTACGAGTGGAAGCAAGTTGACTACAATTTTCCTAACGCCAGCGTTCGTGAAAGTTTGATTAAAAATGGGGGTTTTATTCAGAAGAATGTTGTTCCTGTTGGAATCAAAATTCACAAAGACAACGTATTCGTTACGACCCCACGCTACTTGCCCGGAGTTCCTTCGACGCTAAATGTGATTTCATACAAAAAGTCATGGAGTGATCAGTTCTTCCGCAGACGAACTGGACCTAAAATGACGCCGTTCCCGAATTTGGAAATGCAGACAGAAGGGAACTGTACGGCACTTCAAATGGTCCAAGCCATGGAACTGGATCCCTACAACCGACTTTGGCTCGTCGACGTTGGAATTACAGAGGTTGCCACTGACTCGCCAAAACGCTTGTGTCCGCCAAAACTTGTCATCATTAACTTGGAAGACGGAAACAAAATCGAAAGAGCCTACGAGTTTCCGGACAAGGTTGCTTCACACAAGGATAACGAATTAAAGGACATTCAGGTAGCGTGCACTTCACGGGAAGATTGCTTCAGCTACATTTCTCAACTGAATCCCACAAGTTCCCTAGTGGTCTATGACTACAAGATGAATGACTCTTGGAGCGCAACCCACAAATCGATGCAACCGGATATGGAGAAAGCAAACATTACAATCGACGGTGCATACAGTGAAATCCATTCCGGTTTTAAAACAAACTTGTTGTTTGTAATAACATAAAACTGAATATTGCAGGCAACTCCACTTTCAGCCCCATGGGAATATGCGGACTTGGCTTGACACCAAAGTCGACCAACTATTCAAGGATTTTTTACTCGCTAATGGCCGGTGACAGGGTTTACAGCGTTGCTACCGACGTTCTCAAGAATTCGACGACGCTTAAAGTTTCGCCGATTTTGCAAGATTCGGACATTACTGACCTGGGACCAAAAAGCATGGGACAAGCTGACGGAACTGCGATGGACGACCGTGGAAGGTGGTACTTTGGAAGTTTGCCTGAATCCGCTGTTTATAGTATGGACGTTAGTGGAAATCCCCGAAACTTGCCAAGAATCACTCGCAACGCAAACAGTAGCACGGAAATGCAGTGGCCTGATGCTTTCAGCTTCGATGGAAAGGGCTTCCTGGCTTTCACCACAACTAGATTCCATCTGTTCAATGAAAAACTCAACCCGGAAGAAGTCAATTATCGCATTGTTCGCTTTAGAACTGGCTCCAAGTCATACCAAAACTGACATAATCTGTAACTTCAATATTTGCCTCTGTTTGCAAGATCTAAAGAAATCCTCGAGCCCTGTAAACTCGCTAAAAAAATCGAAATTTTGTGATGCTAATAAAAAGACAGAAATATTTCTGATGCAGAAGTAGTGTTATATATTTTTCGTGTCGAATTGAGTTAAAAATTAATGAGGTTCGTGTGACACACAAACGAGAAAATGTCAAGTAAAGTACATTGGATAACTTTGAAATGAGTTTTACATTGAGTGTTTGTGAGATACATGACAAGACAGAATTGTCTCAAATCTTAAACATATATTATTTGATTTTGCGAAATTATCGACGGGATGTTTCAAACTATATAAAAATATCATCTACAAAATCAAAGTTGGTAAAACATACTGCATATTCGGTACCATGTGATTAACTGCGAAGACCCGTTTCAGAGCTACTGAGAATTCTGATTGGACATTTTGAAGGTCAAAATAAAACCAGTCAGATAAGACAACTAACAAAGATGGCGACACCCGTTAAGACTTTGAGTGAAAAGTGACGCAGCTACTGGCTAGTAATACGATACAACAAAGACAATACATAATAATAAGCTTGCATTGGATAATTAGGTGACTAGCATGGTGGATCTACGAGACGACAGATCCACGAAGTTGTAATTACATAAACTGGGAAAGGGAGTCGTTGATGATGCTGGATGGATGGAGTTGATAGAGGACATTTGGATTGTTCGAGATATCAAGGTAGACATGTTGCCTCCTTTTAGGTTAGCCTAATACGTATCCGTCAGACGCCAAAAGCAAATGGTTAAACAAGAGTTTGAGGACGGGCGTCATCAGATGATAACTTGAATAGTAAAGCTGATTGTAGTTGGTTGTTGATCTCCTGAAGGTGATCCCAGATACCCCTTCCGATGCACAGCACTCCCGAAAATAGTTAACTTACAATACTTGGAGGTATACGACGACACAAACGACATAAACGTAAAATATTTTTTAGGAGCTTTGTTTTCTTTAAATCACAGCTCTAACTTCCTTCCGTCTGAAAAAAACAAAATGTCAATTAATCGGCTATCCAGATTGACTTTGATGCTGCTTCAATTAGCAGTAAGTTGACTCACCATCAATGGGTACAGGAATGTCGATACTGTGTCTTTGCCGAAAGGATTTTCGACGACGCAAGAGTATTCACCCATTTCGTTCCAACTTAAGTTTCTGATTGCTAAATCGCCATTGGAATTCATCTGTGGATCAAAAGGGTAAACGTTAGCCTCAAGTCGTACTTCGGCGTCCTATAATCTTTGGTTAGCTTACCTGGAATTTCTTGCCAGAGACAATAGTTTGGCCTTCGGAATCGATCCAAGTGATTTTTGGAAGTGGACGACCAGCACCCCGGCAAGGTAAGACAATGTCAGCACCAATAGATTCCATATGAAGAGTTTCAGCAGCAGCGACGTACGCAGGCGATCCACGCCTACTTTTCTTGCTAAACAGCAAGTGAGCGAACCTAAGTTCGCAAGATGGTTTCATTTCACCGGAAGGATCATCCTCTGCAATGAGACAGAAAAAGACATTATTTTTCAAGCCCGGCAATACATCATCACAAGAAGTTGTAGTGAGGCCAAAACATACCTTCGATGGCAACGACGGTAGAGGCCGACACTTGCCTGCTGCCGTTGTCAGCTACACATGTGTAACGGGCTTCGTCTTCGGGACGAAGACAACGAATCGGCAACTTGGACACAACCTTGGACATGACAAAGCCACTTTTTTCGTACAGTTGTGATTTTTCTACTTGGATCTGGTTAGCGAGTTCTGATGAGGATTCCATCTGTAATAAAAGTTTTCTAGATTACAATGAGTTCCAGAATCAGTTGTTCACCCTGATGGACAACAATACTTACCTCATCGATAGGCTTGTCATCCCGCATCCAGTAAACGCTGGGTGGCGGAGAGCCGACGGCGGTGCACTCGAGCACCAGGTCATCATGAAGTTTAACAGGTAAACGTGGAGGAGGGACGACTTCCAGTTCGAGCCACTTTTCCGCCAATTTCAAGCCTTCTTGCGAATTCTTGCCGTCGTCTTGCTCGTTGCTCAGAATCGGAGGTATATCTATAGCTTCTCCGCGAGTCCGAAGTTCATCCTAAAGTTGGAACCGATGCATTAATAACGCTGAACTGCGGGAATCAATTGTCGTTCTTCAAGAAACTCAACACTTACCCTCTTGAATGAACTTGGGCGTTGATGAAGTAGATTGGTCGCACGTCCTGAGATCAGTTGTATTTGGTAAATAACACAGAAAATGACTATGGCACCGAAAATGTTCCTTGTCTTCTTCATTTTGTAGCGTCTTGAATGGGCGAAGCCGGGTAAGTCAAGAAATTGCCGCGCTTGAAGGGTTGAAATGACTCTGTGAAGAGAAGAAAACAACAATATTTAGCTTTACTTTTAGGTACAGTGAGGTATATAGAGATAGCGGAATTTGAGGAGCTTGCGTTTTGTTTTGTGTACTCTGTTACTAGAACAATGGGGAAGGCTTGTCAACGTTAAATTTATGTCCTGTAGCCCCTTGCAGATTAACGAGCATGTATGTATTTTGAGAAGGAGAAATAAAAAAAGTAAGTTGGCACGTTGCCTCGAACGTGTGTGCCTTGCGGAGGATTGAAACTTGAGATGGCAGAAGGTGATATCCTTTACAATGCATTCCTTGAGCCGACACAGGTATTTAAGTCGTCAATAATCACACCCATCAACTTGTTGCGCATCTGTATATATTGCTTGCTGTCAATAATCATAATATGAGACTATTGTATGGTACGACGAGAGTGAGAGATTTATGAGATTAACCTCGGCGAACCTGATACTGAAATTCTAGCAGATTCGCCTCCTGGATTAGCACCCTAATGGCCGGATCAAATTGCGAGTTAAAGGCAAAGTTGCAACTGTACAAGTGCTTCTAAAAATACATGTACGCCAAGCTGGATTGTTGGATGCCGGACTTTGTGAGTAAAGTCATCCCAAGGAATTGAGAAGGATTAGACATAGGAATCCTTAATTTACTTTACAATAATCCCTTGATATACAGCTAATGGGCGATTGCATTTGAAGGATGGGTTTGAGCAACAAGTTAATAAGTTGAGAATCTCAACTTGAGATGGAAGACGGAGAGAGGAAGCTCTAAAGAGTTTCGGCGGCTAGTTGACTTGAAGTATTGGCCAGAAAGGGTATTTGACAAGTGAGCAAATGGAGTAATTTTTGGTATCTCGATGGGACAGTGTTGACAAATACTGACTGAATCATCAAGCGCAAGGGACAATAAGTACTTCAGTGTAAGATGGTCACATGTGACATGGTCGGCCATTCATGAGGAGCCGATAAGAAAGAGTGCTGTCAGTTGGAATGGGAGAAATGGAGACACTCTTAATCAGTTTCGCTTATCGCGGATTTCGGTTTGCTCAGGTTTTCCTAATTAAAAGATAAAGTGCTGGGTAGCACGAGTCCAAAGACTCCTTTTTACTCGATTGTCCTGCCTCAGGATGGAAGGAAGGAAGATGCATTGGGATCAAGAGAGAATTGCGCAACACGACCCTCGTTTGCCCTGCGCCCACGCGGCAAACCGGAAAGGCGCCCCGACATTGGACACCGTCGACTGTTGTTACTCGGGGCAAAAGTTGATTTGCAACTTGGAATGACGTGGGCAGGGGGGGGTGAAGAACAAAGTACCGTTATAATCGAACACGTGAGTTGTAAGAAAAATGTTGATGAATATCGCCTTTGAGTGTGTTGGACGCTAATGGGAGAAAGGCCTGCCTGCTGACTGATTCACAGAAATGGGCGACGTAAGAAGAAAACGTTGGATTGTGGACTGACTGAAGTGAGATGGGGGGGGGTGCCGGCGGTTGAGCTCTAGATAAAGCTCGACTGATTTATCGTTTTTATAGAATGCGTAACAGGGAAAGGAATAATAAAAACAACAAGTTCGCGACCTATGAGTAGCGGGACAAGAGGAAAAGATGTCAGTTTCTGATAAGAATCTCTGATGAAATACTTGAAGTTTCGAGCGTCATAAATCAAGGAGGAGAAGCTGGGGGGGGAAATGAATGGGAAATGTGGGATGTGACCTACCGTTGACGTAACAATGGAATTGGAGAGGGGCGGGGAGGAGGGAAGACAAAAACGTTTTTGACAGTTGTTGTTTTTGGTCTGCTTACCTGTTGCGTAAGTTCCGCTGGTAGAATTGAGCGGCTTGGAGAAATTCGGACGAGGGAGCACAGGTGAGAGGAGCACGTGTGATGAGTGTCGATTTGAAGATGATCGAGTTGGGAGGATGAGTCACTGCGAGAAAATGCCTGGATCCTGGAAGGCTCTTTTTCCTTGTCCAGTCGAGATACGTTTGGTTGGATTGCTCTTGTTGTTGATGTGTTGTGGTTGTTGGGATGAAATCAAGAGCGAGTTTATCACCTGTTGGACGTTCCTTGGTGTACTGTATTTGTATGGTAACTTGTTGGAGAAGAGCTACGAGATTGTATGCTTCTTTGACGCGAGTCAGGTTAACACTGGGTTACCGAAGGCCTGCGAGCCGTATTTAAAGGTCTGGGAAAGCGTGGGACAGGCAGCAGCAGCAGCAGAAGCGGCAGAGCGACGACATGACATACCCACAAGAAGAAGAATCGCCGTCTATATTCACACAAGGAATATGGACAACTCGGAAGATTGTAGCTTATGCTTGTAGATGTAAGACGACTATAGAAAGGCTCTAGCGTTCACATCTTCTCAACAAATTTTAGCTATTCCCTTCCTTGAGATGAGATGAGAAGGGAAAGGATGAGAGAATCCGCCGAGATCTCGAATAACGAAAAGAACATATCTCCTTCCCTGGTACTTTGTTGCTCAATCCACAATTCACTAAGTCGACATACATACGGCGACGAGGGTGCAACTTTACACCCCCTTAAACTGGATCGCGCTCCCTGTCAGCCGATACATCGGAGATTACAATTCCCCGGTACCTCAAATTAGTTGTGTTTCCTGCTAATTAAAACCGTCCGCATTTTTGCTGCTGCCGCCATTTAATCAAGACTTGGGATTTTAGCAACATTCGCCAAATGTTGCTGCCAAATGTAGCAAACATTAGGTCAAATGTTCTCTCCGGAAATTAACTCTGGTCACTTGATTACTTTCCAACTGAAAATGAAGCTCATGAAAGAAAGACTCGGAGAATTTTGAGCCATTGCGAAATTGGCTAGGCTTTGCAGGGGCTATTTTTTGATACTTTATAAGATGGCTTAAGTTGAGGAGTGGAGACAGGTGCCGGGTATAAATATTACGTAGGATGATGGACGTATTTTTTTGGTTCTTTATCGGCATGAAAGACTGACGACGACAGTGTACATGTTGATTTGGATGTTACTGTTGGTGTTACTTGGAAAAGTTAAATGTTTTGAAAACAAAAACTAAGCTGGAGTGACGAGAATATGCGTCGGTTGACACGTTGAATACACTGTTTCAGTATAGGGAGGTGATGAAATTAATTTGAATTATTAAGCCGGAGGATTACAGTTGGGAGGTTTGCAGGAGACAGACTGTTGATTTTGGAGTAAAGGATGAAATATTTGATAGACGGGGTTTAACTTTATGCGTTGTTTTTGTGTTTGATGGGCTGAAAATATACCTAAGCTATGTTACGAGAAAAGCGCAATGGGATGTATCCGGAAGGAACTCACCTTGAAAGGTGAATTTTGTAAAGACTGCAAACAAGGAGGTGGGGTGAAAGGACGGATGACAGTGCGAGAGGAGGACATCTGAGTAACACACGGAGGTTTCGTTAGCGGAAAAGTTTACGCAGCGATTATTGAGTACATGACATGATCACAAGGACTGGAATTTAATTGCAAAGATTTCTTGTGTATGTTTATTTGTGTTAATCAAGATTACCTGTGGGTGAGGGGAGGACATGTTTAGTCGGCTTCGACAGTCCGTCCTCGTAATCCGGCAATTTCAAAACAAATTGAGTGTTTGTGTGTGTGTACGTAATAGTACCAAGTGAAGACATGGGAAGAGCTTGTTATTGATGCTAAAGAAATCGAAAGAGACGAGGGGATTTGTGTTAGTTAGTTGAGACACAATTAGACGTCGCACAGATCAATCAAGTTAATCGGGATGAGGTGCCAAAAGGCATTAGGAGCCACGTGCTCGGATTTATTCTGTACAGTCAAAAAAGGAGTTTGTTGTACATTGCTTCGGAGAGTTAGAAAAACATCAAAAGTCGTGCAATTGCGGGATGCTAGTCGAGCTTCCCTGGTTAAGAAAAAAAACAGACAAGTTTCAAGTTTGGAAAAAAATGATAAATGTTCTTTAAACTAAACGTTTCAAGAGAATTATAATGTTATGTCATGGAGGCTGGACTGGGCACGAGACATTCAGCTTATCGGCAGAGAATAAGAAAGGGAAAATTTTACAACAGGAAGATATGGTTTTTTACAAATATATACAATCTTTTTTAATATTTGGAGGTCAAACAAATCATTGCAGATTACAAACCATTGAAAGTTAGGATTTGTGGGGAAGGATTAGCTGAGAGGAGAGCTTCTCCGGGTGGCCTACTGAGAAACTGACCAATGTTGAGAGTAGCCTCGCCGAGGTAGACAGTCGGTCACCAACAAAACTTGACCAGTCGTAAGTGGAATATGGTGGCGAAAAACATTGTTTGGCCAAATGATAAAACTTTGATTGTTTATAATTCTGATGATTCCGCATATACTTGAGTCTGGTAATTGAGCGTATGTTCATAAGTATATGTAATTGTGTATATGAACGTTTGGCGTGAATCTGTTGGATAAAGAAAGGTCGAACGTCTGGTCTGGCTGGTGGGATATGGGAATCAACTGACCGAGTCAATTATTAAGGGTAAGCAAACGTAACTTTCCACGTTGAGGTGAATTGACCAGCTCGAGTGTTTGTATTCATTCAAAAAGTGCACAAATGTTTTGTGATAATTGTCGATAATGTGTGAGTGGACGAAGGAAGCGTTGAATGTCCTTTGAGCCGAACGGCTGACTGAGTGACCGCGAGAAGCGCGGAGCTATCGGAACGATAAAGATGTTAGCTTTGGGAGGAGCGTCGTTGGGTCGTTCGGTAGGAGAGGAGAAGGGCTTGTCGGGGTCCAGCGCTTTTTGTGCCCGCGGACTTGATCGGGGATAAAAGCCTGGAACAAGTGCATGGAAGGAAATAAAAGAGTTGCGCAAAGTATTTTTCTAATGTTGTTGTTGGAGGAGAAAGGTTGGACGAGCGCGTCAAGGTGTGCGCTGGGTAAACTTTACGTAAATTGGCAGATGCTGCGTTTTTCCCGTCCCTTGTATGTATACATTACAGTTAGCGGCGTTTTTCCATCCAAACTTACGTAATTTAAATGGAAGATTGTTCAGTTTGCTGTTAGTTTAGCTTGTTTATGTTGATTCTATGTAATGTACAATACTGACAATCAAATGTAGGGAGCTAAAAATGTTAGTTTCCTTTTGTTTCAGTTCATGTTCAGATTGTTGGAAGTAAAAAAAACGCATAATGTCCAGCAAAGTTTTGCCCTTGGAGTGTGGGCGGTATATGTATTTTTCTTTACAGTGTAAACGTGTTGTGGTCAATTATAGAAACAGTGTTTTTGTGTAAAGGTGTTTGGATAAGTCAGCGGGCTTAATATAATTAATTCCAAGATTTATTTTGACGTATGTCGTTGATGGTATATTCCTTGACGATTGACACTGACAGACAACCAATAAGCCAGGTCGGACAACACGGATAATGATGGATGGAGAGTCCATGGGAAGGACACAAGAATGTTGCTTCATAACAATTAAGTAACTTTGGCTGTAAAGTTCTCTCTAGTCCATGACAAAGTTTCCATGACAAGCCCTGGGAGGCTCAGTCAGTTTTTCAATATTGACGCAAGCAACTTGCTTCTGGCTTTTAGCGTCGTAGAACATGCACGTCGTAAATCTTGCCGGTAAAAATCCTGTCACTTTGTTGACTTTCTTCCGTACTTCGGAGTCCGCTCGTTTAAATAACAAACATGAATCACAAAATTATTGAAGCTCAAAGATACGTACAGAGATTGCATCTTCCATTTTTACGTAAGCCACTCTCCGTGTACAGAAGAATATATACATGTATTGCAGTTTTTATAATGTAGGATCGGATTTATCGGAATTAAGCTTGGGTATCTTCTGGATGATGAACCTTTGCAAAGTGTTAAGAATCTGCAAGATGGAAGCAGACTTTATATAAGCTTTGAGGCTGACATGTTATCTGTTATTATTAACGGAACACTGTTTGAGTTTGACCATTTCTGCCTGCAAGAAATGTGTTCCATTTAATGATAGCAACATCGTCAACATTCTTGGACGGGAGAACGGGTATTAGCGATGTGCGGTTTTGAATCCCTTGCGATGTATTTGTATTGACTGAAGATTACAAGACCGCTTTGTCGGAAGTCACGTAAGTGTGCACAAATTATTGTTGGATGCCAACCTGAAGCTTTGTAAATTTCAAAAAACCTAGTACAAATATTAATTAGATGGATCGGCTTGCCATTAGAGCGATAGTTTCTTTTTTAGACGACTTTAGCATCGCCATCGCAGATCAGGGCAGTGTAAAAATGTTCAGGTGGGGCTGCAAAAGTGACCTTCCGTCGAGCGCATATTCCCGCTTTTACGTCCAGCATAACTGGCGGGGTTCGGCTGGAACCAGTTATAGATTTACCAAGTCGCATCAGCAGGCAGACATACACTAGAGAACGGGTGTCAACTCAAATCGGAAAGGGTGCCAAGTTATGTAATATTGTTCCCTCCTTGTTTTTACGTTACATTCTATATAATTACTCTAATCTGTATTAACGTTGCGTGATAAACCATTTCATTGATGGTCTGACTGAATACAAAAACATGAGGGGAATAATATAAAATAAGTTTTGTTTGACGAGGATTACCGTTTCGCCGGCTTCATTCATGCATGGGGCATAGAACTTGAAAGGTTGAATTAAAATGGAACTTGCAAAAAACGTGACCTTGACAGTTTAAATACCTCTGCGTCCTCATCTAAATTCATTTGAGCATTAGTTCACTCTGAATATGATTTTAAACTTCCGACAAAATATGCAACGTCTATCAGGAAATCTCTGCCGGCCTGAATTGGTGGATGTCGTCGTGGGAAAGAAGGTCCTGTGCAATTCTTTCTTAGATTTGAGGGTGAAGAAGAAAGCTTTCTTTCTTAGAAGCCATCGATTGCTGAACAATGGATTCATGCCGGTATTAAATTTTTTATAACAGATTTGATCCAGTTTTGAAATGGTTTAATTTAGTGTGTAAAAGTTTTTGCTTCAACAGTATAGCGATGGACCATTTTTGCAATTCAGAATGCTGGTAGTAAATGCTGATATTCAGATACCAAGATGATTCGTTGAATATCTGCGACGTGAGTTTCCAATTCTGGTTTCGACAGGGAAGTACTGCTATTTTTTGGTCATTGCTGCGATTGAGTGGACGATAAGAAGCTGTCAATCGTGCGGATGTCGCTCGCTGAAGCTTAAAGAGGCTGGTTATTTAACGAAAGAAGGAGACGAGAGGTCTGAAGTTGGTTATATGTAGTGGATATGATTATGTAACGAATAAGACACATTAGATGTGACGCTGGATTGTCTCTCTTGATCAAACAGTCGAGGCGCAATCTTGAATCTTGACAAATGTCAGTGACATATAACGTTTTTACGAGGGCTGTTATAGAGAAGAATCTTCCAGAAAACTCGGTGCAATCATCGAAGAGAGGTGTCAAGGTTCAAATGTTTCCAGGAGGAACGGTAAAAACAGTAAAAAGTCGGTACTTGTATTTACTCAGGTGCAGAATAAACTATGGGAGCCAGTGATCGGGCTGTCGGTACGTCAGTAATTATAGATTATGGAACTTCACTACATATAAAGTTGGTTTTCCAGGCTGGACTACATTCACCGATAATCCTTTGACTGAGTGAGTAAACTCGATTATTTATTATTTGGAAGCAGGTACGTTGACAAAAATAGCAGAGTAAACAAAAATGGGATAATACCGGCTTCCACAAGTTGAATTCCTTTTGATACCGTGAGAGAAAATTACTGTTTATTCTTGGTTGAATGAAATGTATGGGAGCTGGACACAGTGGCCTGAATTTTGATTCAAGATGACTCAATTTGACTTGGATGAGGTATTACATGATGATCGTTTGAAAACAAATGTTTTAAATACATAACATTTAACAAGAACTCGAGAACGACAGCAGGAAGGTTGAATGGGATGACTGTGAATAAATCGGACTGGAATGATGAGTAGTTGCTGAATATCCGCACCAGCATGAAGAAAATTTAATCGGCAAGATTTAGTGGAGCTCAACTACTCACTCAGGTCATAAGTAGGTGACAGATAGCTGGAGAGGTTAAGTTTAAAGACGTTCAAGTTTCAGTGGTAGAAGTTGTCTAGATTAGAAGCGTTGGCGCATTGAAAGAGGAAGACTGACGACTCATCCGTACTCAGTCAGTCAGAAAAAGCTTCAAGGAGAAGGAGCCAGGTAAGAGTGTAAATGGCAGACAAAAAGCGAGATACGTGCAAGGGTGCACAAAGGATCTTCTTGCAACGAGTCATTATTCACGTAGACCGGATTTGAGCCAAAGAGAAATGTACATAACTGCATAAATCCGAACCAGGTAGAATGATTTACTTGAAAATTTATGCCGATTTTGCTGATAATGGGCCCAAGGATTCGTGCCATGTCACCTCACACCGCTCCTGTTCTACATTAGTTAAGCCAAAATTTCGACTTGGAAAACTTAAAGGGTACAAATACTAAAGGGGCCAGGCTAAAGGGGTTCATTGATTGATTGCAAACTTTGCCAGAATGGTGAATGAGTTGGGTACTTGACTACTTTCCGATTTTGCACAATCCTGCGAGATGCACAATCCTGCCTGTCAGACGAGTCATTTTCACATATTCCAAGAAACATTCTACTTGAAAGGCACCATATCAAAGCACCAAGTTTCGCAAAGGTGAGTCGACTTCGAAGAAGAAACATGAGTCAACAAGAGATAAAAGGGTGACAGACCAATAATAGACATATTATGTAATATTTATGATGACAGAAGTGGTTCCAGAATTGAAGAAGAAATCTAAACAAGATGCAATGTTTTGACGTAACTGTACGTAAAGATGGTTCAGGAGGGTGGTGAACTAATAAAAATGCTCAGTCGATTCCATGTGACTACGTAACAAGGTTCATAGTTTGCTCGTTTTTATAGACGATGATGATGTAACGTGGGGTGGCCGCTTTGATCTTGACAGAGTTGCGATTATGTGCCAGCGATACAACAAGATCCTTGTTAATCGTCTTAGACGCGGCCGAGATGAGCATTGGCCTTGTTGTAAAATCGTCCTTCCTCACTGACGTACTTCTTGAAATCTCTTAATGAAACCGATTCATAATGAGAGAAATGCACATGACCGACAAAGCGAGTTGGCATTACGTACTACACCGTGGACGTCATTGCGGCAAAACTATTTTTGCTCATTCATTCAAGAACTTGGCCCGAAAGATGATATCGTAACTACCTGAGGTTACATCATGAAAGACAAAGGCGCGCAGCTAGCTGTAAACTATTACCAGCCAGACAGTCAGTCGCCATCGAATCTACAAGAACCATTTGAAATGCGAATCAAACGGCTTGGTAAATTTCGCACTGATCAAGAAAGGAGGGTCATGTCGGGAGTGGGTATTGCATGAATGAAGGATACAAATAAATAAATGCCTTTGTGTTGTTCCGGAGAAATCTTCCGTTGTTACGATTGGCGATAAGCGATATGGTAGTTACGAGAGACGAGATATCGGAAAGTCGGTTACATATCAAGTCCTACTGGTCAGTGACTAGCGTTGAAGTTGAAGGATGAGGACGAATGTGTGTGGCTTAGCTTTTACAAGAAGTGTTTGTCCGAACAACATTTGCGAGTGGGAAACTTTGAGTTCGAGCTGTGTGTGTATGAATGTGTAATTGTTATCTGTTGTAATGGGGAATTTCCAGTGGTTTGATCGCATGAATCACGCTGCCAGATTGCAATTACTAGCGCAATTTGGTTTGTTGAATGAAATCATGTGTGTATATTTGTATAGCTGGTGGTGAGTGTTTCTTGGTCTATCTCTTACCTCTCTCACTGTTGGAACAAGCATAAGTATATGAACATTTCGAGCTACTACTACTTGCTACTTACATGTACTTAAACCTGCACCACATTCGCCTCTATGTCTTCTGGCCATCTAGTAAATGAAATGAGATGAATGAACAACTGATAGCACCATTAGCAAGAGTAATTGATGAAGCCTTGCCAAATCTACAAAAGAAAATTGCAACACTTCGGGGAAACAATTTACGGATTTAGATTCACTGTTCTTTGAATATACTGCCGTGCCAGAGAACAAGTCCGTCCGATGAACTTATGAAACATATGCCGGGAATCTTTTCCGCGAATCTCCTGACGCAAAAGCAGTCACTCTTTTTGGCATATTCTAGGCGAACCCGATACAAACTAATTTGTGTCACAATGTTTTGCAGCTTCAGAAGACTAATTATGTGACCACAAATGGCTTTATTTGAGCGACAGCTGATTGATTTAGATCGCAGTGGCCTTCAGACGAGTGAAAGTAAAGAGTTAAAAGTGTGTTCTAGATAAAGCGCGTGGTATATAATGAGTCGTCTCACAGACTGTAACTGAAGCTCATTAGGCTGCGTTCCTCAGCTCTGGCAACTTCAGACGCGGTGAAACTTGAGGTCCCAGTGGAAGAAAATGGAACCAAGTGACCATGAGTCTAACTTGAGTTATGAGACTTTCTGAACAACTTGGCATAGGAGAGAAAAGAGAAAGGGAAAGTGAAATGATAAAGTTGACGAGTATCGATTCGATGTAACTTACTTGTTTACTGACTAGTGGGGAAAGATTAGCGAAAACTTTCAAGCAACTTGCAAAAATCTAGTACATATATATAAGACAATTAATTTGAGTTGATTGTATAGGGACAAAAGAATGTCTCGACAAATTGTGCTTTAGTTGAGTAAGTCGAATTTGAAACTGTGAGGAAAATGAGAGCATGGCCATGCAGTTTATTTGCAGAAAGACGTTCATTGATATTGGGATTGAGAGGAATTAGCTTTTAGTGAAACCTTGTTCAGATGGGCGTCAGAGCAAATTATGGATGTTGCAAATTCCACGATAGATTCCTTATAGCCGTAAAAGTATACATCCGCTGTCTTGTGAATGACAAGTAGTTTTGCTTTGCATTAATCAATATTCGTGTTTCGATAAAACTAGTACCCAATCAGATGCGTATACCGCCGTGGATGTATGAATATGCCTACGACGGAATAAACTGTCACGGAAGTTGAAAACTCTCAAGGATAAACAAAATAAAGGTTTGAGAACAACAGAGGGACTCAACCAGTTAAATCCGAATCTGTTCCGGGCAGGAAACGCAAGTGTGAGTTCTTTTGCTTCAGTTTAGATGGAGCTGTAGTATATTGATCAACAAGCTTCAAAGAAGCTATAATTGTTGTCCAAATAAATGCTGCAAATGAATGTTTTTTACATGACGGCATCTGAAAGTGATAAATACACAAAACGAGAGCATTTTTTCCAGGATTTGTCGGATGCTCGCGGGAGCGTGACCATGATTTCGCGTCCTTCCAAAGGGCTGCTGACCTGTTTGTGATTATCTTTGATCTGATGGACACAGCGGGCAAAAGGTCGATCGTCCTGGCGACATCCAGCTAACGTTTTCCATCGACACGTAGGTGTGAAAAGCTTCGGAGAACCGTTCGGCTCTCAAATGGCGACTGGCGCATTTCGACGTTCGAATCTTTTGACGTTTCAAGGATGTATGAAAGATTAATCGGAATAATCACGACTATTAATACAATTTCAATAACAGCGAGTTAAAGCGCGGCTTGTGTGGGAGTTGATTATAAGATTATTAGACTGGCTGTTTACTTTCAGACACACGGATGTTTTCTATGGGATTTTAAGATCGGAGCTTAAAAGTATTCGTTACTCTGTGCCGACAAACCAGAAACGTCCAGACTGACTTGGCCCCAACAACATAAAAATGTCCGTTTGTCTGTAACAGAGATTTAACGAATGTCAACAAAGACTTAATATTTGACTCCGATTAGTAGGCACGAGTTTTCTCCATGCATCCAGCATCCAAGTTGGAACGTGGCAGCGCCGAACAAAGATGTCTGTTCACCGATACACCCTCTACGAATGTCACATGTATCCAATTAGGAAAGTTCTATCGTTAGTTTTCCATCTACAAGTATGTTTTTGAGTAGTGGATTATTTTTTTGATCGAGGTGACGACATTTCAATAATGTAATCTCATGGGTACGGGTAACGTGTGGCGATAACGCATACCAGTGGTCGTACCGCAAGAAATAAAAAATTCAATGGTGATATTGGAGTACAAGACTTCGAGTACCAGAAGCATGCATCCCTACAACTTTGACAAAACCACCACTACTAATGTCAAGGAGTTTCAGATAGTAAGCAGGTCACAGAACAGTAAAAAGGAATTTTTGTAATTATATTTACGGTATTCGGAGTAGCGTTTCCGCTTTTATCGACCAGGATACCAAAATCTAATGCCTTGTAGCAAATCAACTACAGCAGCAGAAATTATTCGGAGGTTTCACGAATACCGTATTAGCTCCACATTTCTCAAAGAGACGAGATTTACGCGAAGCTCCAAGATTGGTGTCAACTTTAGCTGATGCTAAGCCTGATCTCCAACAAGCATAACTGCAAAATTTGTCATGTCAGAATCAGAATGGTCGGAGGGAGGAAAGAATATTCAGTATTCAATGTTCATACCCGCATGACACATTTGCAAAGCGCATTGGTCTTGGAGGACCACAAGGACCACATCTTGCAGGCCCAGGTAACCAAGGTGGCCTACAACACAAGTTCCGACGGCAACAGGGACGGCAAACTGGTATTGGAGCGGGACGTCTTTTGATTTCTGGGTCTTCACAATCAGTGGTGTCACAACCAGCAACTCCGGGTATACAACACCGACCTCCTGTGACGATGTAGCCACAAGTTCTTGGTGGTCCCAGTGCTAAATTAGGGAGACAATTGATTGGTGGGGGCGGAGGTGGCGGACATCTTTTGCCGCATGGGTTTTCGGGGCACAATATTGGGCAAGGAGGACAGTGTTTTCCGTAAATCTGAAAATTGCAGAATCGTTAGACAGTGAAGGAACCGACTGACAGTTGAAGTCAGCAGTCAGTCGGGCAACGCGAGAATGACATGTTACCGAGGTCATGCAAGAATGCCAATTTTCTTTGCCTACAGGGTCCAGGAGCATGTCAAAGGTTGTACGCTGTGAAATATTAAATTTTAGACCAGCCATGGGATCCCAAAAATTCAATTTCAGGGGAAACTTACAACTCCATAAACCCCGGCATCTGGGCAACAGCAAGGAATCTGCAAGTTCAAAAGGTCGCCATTGAGTCTGCAAAATATTTTAATTTTCGCAGTTTTAAAATACCTGACAGGGATTTTCTGGCCGCTCTAGAAAGGGCACACATGGCTTCTTTCTACAACACTTTTTCTGTTCCGCCTCCAACAGATCTCTGGCAAAAGGCATGATGACGGAATTTTGGTTATTGGTCTAACCTGTAAATAACTATTAGTTGTCTATAACATTGATTTGCCCTAACGAAAAATACAAGAAAAACTAATCGCTTTCTAGAGTAAACTACTTATGGCTGTAAGATGTGAAGTTCAAATTGATTGTTTCATTCGTCTCGTGGATACCCAAGTTGCGATGCAATTGCGAAAACTAGCAATGGCGGGATTTAAGTATTAGAAGGTAAACTAAACCATGATTTTCAAGAGACGTTTCAGCTTGACGTTTCTCTATATAGATATTTACCTCTAGTGGGAAAACAGTGCTGCCTATCCGTGAGCGTTCTGAAGGAATGAAAAGAGGATGATAATAATCTTCAAAAACAGATGGCGCCACAGAAAAGAATCGAAAGTCTACAGCAAGTTGTCAAGTTCTGGAACTTTGGAACGGGGCAAGATGAGAACGGAGAGTATTCTGGAGTTTGGATTCGTTGCTGAAGTAGGCATTGACAGATCGTCGGGACGAAATATGTTACATACGCGCCGAGTTTGGATGACCATCACGTCCAAGGGTTAGTAGTTTCATTGGTTCTGCCATGGAGCTTAAAAGTGACGCTGAAGTTTCGGTAGGATGGATAAATTCAGTCGATCATATTCCGCGAGGTATTCGGGTATTGGATGGAACCGGAGGGTAAAATATATGGGAAGAGCCGTTGCGAGCTGATTCGGAAGGCCGAGAGCCAGGAGGAAATCCTAGGAGACTGATAATTGGGGAAGCGTTATTAATTGGAATTCTGCTGGAGAAACGTCGAAAAAGTATCAAGTTTTCCTTGTTATCGCAAGATCAAGATGAAACATTTCCTATTGGCTGGACTGGACAGAAATTTATTTTTGGAGCGTACGAGTAAAATCAATGGAACGGACCCCCAACTTTTGTTCGCCAACATGTATTTAAGCTATGGCAGTAAATGACGAAGCCACAAAGAAGACGAACTTTTTCCATTTTTCCATGATGTGATTATTTCTGTGTAGTTGTATATGTATGCTATGTTTGTTCTTAACTTGCGCTTGTTGTGCTAACTTTAAGGTTCAAGTTAGCAATAACCTTGGAATCTTCATAAGTTTTTTTCAACAATTCCAGTCACAAATAAAAAATTTCAAGGTTTTAAATTCTTGTTTATGCATGAATATGTACAGAAGAGCGATTCTTGTGCGCAATGGCAGCTAGTGAAAATTTAATGTCTGCAAGGCTCCGTTAAAAACTATTTGCAACAAGGTAAATCGTTGTGACAGGTTTCAAAAAGGGTCTGAACAGGAATCCCCATCAGATATCTGAAACTCGCTCCAGTCTTCCAGCATAAAGAGTCGTTGTCTGGAGGATGATTCTGAATAAATTTAAGTTTTTTTGCAATATAAAAAAGTCTTTAATAATCCGTTGGAGACGTTTCGCAAAAAAGACGTGATCCGATCCAAGTCGCTAAAGATGCGAGCAATAATATTCTCTTGACGTCACAATAAAAGCTGAAAGCACTGACCGCTGTTTAACAAGTCGCCGTCACCGTACTCTTATTGCCTTGACATGTTCAATTGCGAATTTATTCTTCTTCGGGCACAAGTATAAAAGCAGAGTTTGGACATTTTTGAATCACAATCCGCCACCATCTCGAGTGACCAACTTGATCTTTGTTTGACCGCAAGTCATCACAGCCTCATCATGATCCGTGCTGTAAGCCAAACCGGTTCTCTGCTATTTTTTTAGTGCAGGGTGTAGGATCTATCAAAACTGGAAATAAAATTCTTCGACGTTTCAAATTACAGATTCTTTTGATCGCTCTGGCCTATTCTGCCAGCGCTGGACTGATTGCTGCTCCAGCCGTTTCCTATGCCTCCGGACCTGCCATCGGAGCCACTTTGGTGGGAAAAGTGACAGTCAATGCTCCAGAAGTCACCGTCGTCAAGCAACCAATTATCGTAGACCAACCTCAGGTAATTTGAAGTCTTTCAACAGGATTGTTTCACTACTCAGAGAACCTACGTGAACTTAACTTCGTTGAATGTGTATTGCAGATCCGTTATCATTCGGTGCCAAGCGTTGTCGGATACCCAGCTCCTCAAGTAGCTTATGTCGCTGCCCAGCCCGCTGTGTTGGCACATCATCAAACGGTTGCCGCACTTCCAGTCACTCACCACCACACCGTCCTTGTCTAAATTCGCCACAAGTTACGTTGATTATTTCATAAATTCTAAAAGCCTGAGCCTGAACACATCAGGGAGTAATTGAAACCTATCAAGTGTCAAAAGTTACGAATGTGCTTTCTGAACGTAAAGAAGTAATAAATTACCACCGGTTGTTCGGAAACCCAGCTTGTTTTGAAATCTGTTGTTTTAGGGAATAAAAGAAGCTATCATTGCCACACCTGGCTGTGGACCGAGAGCTGTTATTGAGATTCTTAGCCGGATTAGATTTCGTCACAAGAATCCTTCGTTTCCATGTGGCTTTCGCAACCAGAGTCTAATACACTACATAAACACTATATAAAGACGAATATGAGGAAATCGAGAAAATGCAGGTTTAATTTGAAGCATTCAGCGAACATAAAGTTACAAATTCATCAGGCGAGGTGATGCGATGACACTAAAGCGTTCCTCTATTAAGGTTGAAGACTAGAACAAACAGGAGCGAGAATGGCGTAATGCTTTTATGCAAACAGCAATTTGTACAAATGGATTACTAGAAAATTGAGGCTATAATAGGTTGTTAGCTGACTAATTCCAGAGACAATTAAATGGAATTATAGAGTTGTTATTAATTTTCTAATCTCGCAGGCGATGAATTGGCAAGAAGCCCGCAGTATGAGTGACGCAATGTTGGACTGTTAAGAAATACGTTTATAAGCTCTTAGGGTGATTGCGCACCTTGAGAAATGTCGTTGGCACTTTTGTGCGACCAGGAACATTCTTTGTCTCGTGATTCCACTGGATTGACATGCACGAAGTATTTGAAGCCATATTGCCACTCTGGGCCTTGCCTTTGACTACGCGGAGACCATACAATTGATGAGTGGATGCTCAAGATATTATTTTGGAAGCGAGTTGCTTAAAAGTCGAAACAAGTCAAACATTAAAGAGTACCATGGAGCAATCAAGAAATAAGACAATCAGCTCAAATGCTTTCCGTCATGGCGGCCATAAGGACTGGATACTTGACAAGTTATTCGTTATACGTGTGTATGTTGATCGTGTGCAGTATTGCTTGGTTCTATATATTGGGATGCATGGAAGAAAGATACGAAACAAAATGTGTATATATATTCGCAAGACTGGCAGGTCGTGAAAAATGTGTCATATCGGAATTGTTTATGAGATGATAGAGACAGACTGTGGGCTCATAAGGACGGGACGGGAGAAAGAGAGAATTATTACATTACCCGAGGCAAAGGAAGGGAAGGATGGGCGGAGAGGGGTTTGGGTTCCATGTCGTGGGATTGTGACGGCTACCTTGAGCATGACATAATCAGTCGTAGATAATTACGAGAGGGAAAGCACGGAACGGTGATAGGAAAGAGCTCCGGCTCTGATAAAAGAGATTGTTCCAAGAAACCAAGAATCCTGGAAATAGACTAACCGAGTTTGGATGAAAATTGAATTTCGATTCGTATCAACTGAATGGGTGAAAGTAAATACGCGTGGTTATTGGACGGTAATAAGTATGTGGGTAATGCGTTTAGTCCGG
>JAQGBJ010000030.1:0-91852 GCA_034698345.1 Sphaeridia pumilis
ACCTGGATGCGGCAGAAAAGGTATTATAAAAGAAAATAGCTGTCTGTAATGGGTATTACATGATGATTTACGTACATCTTGGTTTATGAGCCGGACAGAATCGTCGCCAGAGGGTTCCTTGAGGCATAGGCTTTGTACATGGTGTAAAAATTATTAGGAAAGAGGCAAATGACACGGAGCGGAACATGAGGCTGGTTTGCAAAGAGGAAGGAAATGGCGGCACAGTGGTAGTAGTTGTGATCGTCGATGTTACGGCAGTTGAGAGTCGCCGATAATGGGTTCCAAGGACGCTTCGCTTGGCACAATTAATTCTGCTGGAGCGTAGGAAGGATTTTGATATGAGTTTTCATGTGGAGCTCTAGTTTCTATGATGAAAATTAAATATGGCCTGTGATATGTACTATTTTATGTGGTTTTGGAGCGTAACTGCCGTCGAATGGAGAGTAGTGTTGGTGGGGTAAATATGTTGGGCGACAACTAATGTTTTGTTGTGAATATTGCAGTGCTATCACAGAATCTTGGCGTTGGATGCTGAAAACGTTCAAGGGTTGCACAATCTGTGCGTCGTTTACGTGGAGAAAGGGGACCTACTTCGAGCTGAAAAGTGCTTTCTCCGGGCCACACAACTTGCTCCTCATGAGGAGTACATTATGAGACATTTGAAGATTGTGAGGCAACGTATTGCGAAAATCTCTGCTGCCAACACGCAAAAAGAACTGGACCAAGGAAATGTTGCGCCCAAGTCCGGGGTCGCTGCAGCCGCTGCAGTGGAGCATCTGATGAATTCGCCTCAACATGTACCAGTTCCAGAGCAATCATCTGAGTTACATGTTCCAAATTCACCGGCAGATCTCAAAGATGGAAGTAAAGTGGATATGAGTTTTGGATCGGAGAATACAAGCAAGAATTGCTTGAATCACAATAAAGTTATTTCGTAAAATATAATGTTTGATTGTAATTGGGCCAATATTTGGACGCTTTCATTAGATTGAATAGCGTTAGTCAGTGAGATGTGTGTATAGTAGATGTAGATAATTAATTTAGTTGTTTGTTATGAATACTGGACGGAACTGGAGCCCTGTAATTGTAATGAGTAGGCGCTAAAAGTTAATATGCGTATGACAAATTGACTACTCCGCTATTGCAAGCTATGAAGATTGTAATGCGTGTGTTTAATTTTGTACTTGAAGTTGCTGCAAATGTACTTGCATTTATAACTGTTTGATACAAAGTTTGTACTGAAAGAGTACGAGTACGTTGTGATATTTGAATGGGGCAATTTGTAATTTTTACTTACTTTGACTCAAGTTTTTACTGTTTTGTAGTCTGATCTGATGTGACAATAGATCTCGATGAATATTTGTAGCTTGTTAGCTTGCATATGGGAGTAGACAGGATTTTTTTTGTATTGAAGTTCTTGAAAGTATTGGGCATCAGTGCATTTATAACTGGAAGTGTATATGAGGCAGTTGGAGATGTTCGTATGCAACTATTCTGCAGCGATTTTCAGAAGTATGTCTGTACCTAATGGTGCTTTCAGATTGTGGAACTAGAGAAAGAGAGATGTTGTTTTTGAATTTGGATAGTATTCTTCGACTTTTGGCCCTAATAATTGGTGCCTTGGATATCTCATTGTCTGTACTAGGCGTAAATATTTTTGTGTGTGATTGTACTATAGAATTACAACTCTAGAAATTGAAAGCTATACGTATGCAATGTTTGTTGAAATACTGATGTTATGTTGCCAAGAAAATACATGTTTAAAGGCTTACAAAATGGGCTGGAGATGGAGATTATACAATATAATAGCTCATGTAGAAAGTTTAGGTTTGGAATAACGTCGGAGTTTGGTGAATTTCTAGGCACGAAATGTGTAAAGTAATTGCTCCATATATATTGCGTAAAACAATAATGCATATTCATAATCATAATGTGCAAATGAAGATGTGCAATGGCTTGAAGTAATTTTAAGGTGATGTAAGCGGTGATATTGTTCAATACTTGTATGTACAACTGGTAAAAGCTTTATAAAACGAGATAGGTTAATATGTTGGTCATGTAACACGGTTATGTGGTCATAAACCACCTGCGCTCATCGGCCTTAGCCTTGTGTTATGTTATCCTTACGCTGAAAATTTTTGAATGCAATTTTTATATGTTGTTTTGGACGGTGAACTGTTCTCATGTACTATACTCAATCTTTACAAGTTGCAAAACATTCACCGAATGTTCTTAGTTTTCAGAATTACAGAAGTACTTATAATGGAACTGTTGGTTGTGGCTTAAATGAATATACTCAATTTTTAGCAGCTCTACTTTTATCAATGGTTGAGTTGAATGAAACGCGGTACTTGAAGGGAATTTGACAAGTATTTTCGTACATGCAGGACTATACTATAATGACATATGACTATGTACTTGTTCATAAAGATGAAGTAGGCACGTTATTTTTCTGCCTAGAAAGGAGTATTTGTAGGATATATGAGAAATGTATGTAGTTTGTAGAAGATCGTTTGATGATGAGCAAAATTGCAATCTTGGCTACCTGTTTTGTCTGGATCTGGGCCTATGTATTTAAGTGAAGGAGTAAAGTAACGGTGACATTCAGGTGCAGTTATGCTATTTATGTTGGGTTAACCGGGAGTTGTGAACTAAAAGCTATGATTGCGTCGTAAATGGTATAAATATAGTTCACGTGAATGAAAGGCTGAAGAAGGGATATTTGAATGGGGATGTTGTCAATGTTTAGTTACTAAATTAAATTGTAGGATATGAAACTTGAGATACATATTTACAGTTTGTGCACGACAAGGGTTTTGGCGAAAGAAATAAAGTTTATTGTAACAAAAGTTTCTAGTACCTTTGATACCTATTCATAATTGAAATTCAGTATTTGGTATTGACTCTCTTAGATTGATTGGAGAAGGAACACTTTGTTGGTTTGATTGAAATAGGAATCTGTCCAGATTCTGAAACATGCCGACACGGAAGTAGACACGTGATGTTTCTGGAGTGTAACACAAGGCGTCTGAAGTCGAATACGCTCACAGTTTTATCAGGAGCAAAGATCTTTGGAGTCACAATATTAGCTAAGACCAGCCCAACTTGGTTGCCCAAGGTTATTTCGATTC
The DNA here is from genome assembly GCA_034698345.1 of Sphaeridia pumilis. Taxonomy (NCBI): domain Eukaryota; kingdom Metazoa; phylum Arthropoda; class Collembola; order Symphypleona; family Sminthurididae; genus Sphaeridia; species Sphaeridia pumilis. Next base: position 3,132 of record JAQGBJ010000030.1, read on the forward strand.
CATATATGAAGTTTAATATTGGTACAATGTCGGTGGTGGCGACAAGCTTTGCTGTTACACTAAATGAGGTGGATGAAGTAGGGTAACAGAATCAAAGAATGTTTGTGTACGTACATGTACGTGTCAGGCGGCCGTAGTTTGTGTGAAGACGTCTAAAGACGTAATTAATCCAAAGACATGAAAATAATTGGCGCCATGGAAGGAAACCAAGCGAAATGTGACTGACAATGACTGCGACAAAAGGAAAAGTATGAGTTCGGAGGGATGTCAATTTCGAAGATCACTGGGGGGGGGCAATGGTGACGATTGGCCCAAGGCAAGTTGCAATCATAATAGCATCATTGCCTTTGCACACGAGACTGACAAATGAGACAAATATAATATCTGTTTGATGGACGTCGGTCTTGATGGAAACAAGCACGTTTTGCGAAGGGTTTCCTTGAAGTGCATGGCTGCAGGAGTAATTAATTGGCTATTGCTGGTGATATGTTGTTACTACGTCATGATTTTGAAGCAGCGGTCACTCTGTCACTCGTGAGAAATGTGCACTTGTTTGTGTATATGTTTCCGTGGGGGAATGATAAGTGCATTCGTTAATTGAGATTAATTGGTCTTGTTAGGAAAGCAAAGGGCGATGGATACAGCCGCATAAAAAAGTGCATCAAGGAAGTACGCGGCTTTTTAGTGGCAATTAAAACAAATGTATGTAAGCGCTTAAGCAACCGGGAGGAATGGACATGGCGGTGACGGCAAGAACCGTTCTTCTGGACGCTGTAGCTACTGGTGGCGACGGAGCTTCTTGCGATTTGTCATACTTAAAATGTCAGTGTAAAATGTTGAAAAAGTAAAATTATTGTTATTATTATTGCTCAGGCGTGAATACAATCCTCATCCAGCTAATGCAACAAATTTTCAATCTGGCGGCAACCGGAGATTTGTAGTTGAAGAACTGATTGAGGAAGTCAGTTGACCGGCGAGGATTTTCGCGCAAATGTCAACCAAGGTTCGTCAATAGCGTTCAAGCTGGGGCCCACGTATTGACCGAGTGACAATTAAATAGGACGCCATATGATCTCTTCCACTTGCTTGGAGAGTTAGGTCGGACAATTGGCGATTTAGGGCATGGCAACAGAAAGGTCAATTAATTAATGGCCAAGGAGACAGACTCTTAAATACAAAATTATTAAAGTTTGTGGGTTGAAGAGACACTACGGAGCCTGATTATCGAAAGGAGAGGGTGAGAGAGGAGGCGTAAGAGAGCAATTAGTACAGGTGTGTGATGGAGCGTGAAATAATTAATCGGAAGATTATGCGGTCGAGTCAATGTTGTTCGAGAGTTTGTGAACGGTTGATTTTGATTTGACAGGAGTGATGAGGTAAAACTGAAATGATGGAAGGAGATTATGGACAAGCTGACATTCTGGACATGTATGTGTGTATGTGTGGGTTCCGGTTGATGAGGTTGCCTACAGGTGCGGATGAGATGAGGAATTTCTTGTGGTGGGACCAAGACCTTGTCGGGCGGCCACGGGAAGATGTCGGGCGAAGGAGGGGAAGTATATAAAGTGGGATGGATCGGAATGTTGGGAATCAAAGCTGTTCCAGAAGAATAAGAAGAAGACGAGCTCTCCTCACGGCTTCCTTCGTTGTACTAGTCAAGCTACTTTCCCGCAAAGGAGATCATCGAAAGCAAGCCTGCAAAAATCGCATAACTTGCTTTGACTCGGGTAAGTGATTTCGGTGTTAATTTTCAATTTAGTGTAAATTGGGTGGCGGACATTTTGGTGAATGGAAGTGTCAACTACTGTGCTAACTACTGTGGGCGGCGTGAATAGTGTAATGGGACTGTGTCGTAGTCCGGCATGGGTCACGTTACTATAATAATGATAATAGAAGTAGAAATTCTCTTTCGGTCATCTTATTGATGGATGATGGACGGGCAGGCAGAGTCGGGGGATGATTGGGGGAAAGACAGATGGAGATACAAGTTTATTATGACTGCTCGTAGTAGCCCGCCACGCCGTGTGTATTTCTTGTTATTCTTGTAGACGACAAATGTTGGAGTTACACAATAATTTTTACTTGTCTACAGTTAACCAGGGAAGCCATCACATTCTCGACTGGAACGTCTTGCGGCGCTCTCATTGCGTGTCTCCCAAACAGCTTTCTTCTCGCCGGTATATCCCTCACTACCGTCGTCAATCAATCAACAACAGGTAAGCTGCTCCCGAACCCTTTTCGCAATTACCGTCCCAAGCCTCACGATACTAATTGGCGGATTATGTAGATCAGTTTGTGCAAACACGACTGGACGACTGGCTGGCTGTTTGTCGCCGATTGTGCCGGTGATTAAAGCGTGTGGGCGGCAGACAAGTACATGTAATCCGCATAAATATATTAGCAGCCCAGGCAGTGAAATGGGAAAAACGAAGAAGAAGAATCAAAGGCACGCGTCAAGAACTGTGGTCTTGTAATATGATCATATTATATTATAGAATTCAGTTATAGGTTCAAAAGAAACCCCTTTTTTCTACTGGACTGTTTGACAATTACGAAATGTTGGATGTGAAGGAGTTGATCCGTGGTGATAGGCATCTCGTGCTATTTGACCAAGGATTTGGTGCAAATTGATCGTGTGTTGTCTGTCGGACGGATGGACGGACGTTATAACTAGGTAGTCAAAAGAAGTTGTTGAAATGGAAAATTAGTGTCGAGATAGTGCGATTCACTTATGTAACGTTATCACAGCAGTTTCTTTTTGCCCCAGAAAGTCCTAGAAACAAGAGAGGTTCATAAACATGTTGACGGAACTGTTATCAATATCTCATCAAAAATACAACGTAGCAAGCTACAGAAATTTGGGGCGAGTTAAATGAACTGCAATTTGGCACAGAAAATTCCGGACGGAAATACTGTGGAGGAAGAAAATATAAGAGATTTTGTTATTATTGCCCCAAGCTAAGCTGGGCTAATGTATTCAAATGTTTGATATAGCTTGTGTGTCGGGTCCCGTTTAGCGCCTTTTGTTGTAGTTAGTAGGTAGGTTGAGAAGCTGCATGTGACCTGGACTTGTACTGAGCCTCAAGTTTGTTTTGACCAAAGACGAGATATCAGGTACTATTTTGACGACAATTCAGCTGTTTAAACTGGAGACTGAGAAGGAGTGGAAGGTGAAAGTCAGGTGTGTCATAAAAGTGTGAAGATTATGGGCTCAAGGTAGTTTTGTTGTTGATTGTTTACAGTGGCAGAGGAGTATAGCATAAACTTTTACAGTGTGATTAAATATAGCGCAGGTCATTTGCGGTAGGTGTATCGGTGGCTTAAAGGCGGAAATCCCTGCTTTGTTGATAGCAAATACGTTTATAAATAATTGCAAACTTGAAGTATGGCTGTAGTGACGACAGTGCATTTTTTGTGTGAATCATCCTTCTTCTGCTGAAGGCAAAAGAAAGAAAGGTGGTGGTCAGGTCGAGTGCATTCGGTGGCGAAATCTTTTTGATGCAAGCCAAGTTTGTTTTGCAGAAAAGTGTTGGGCTGTATTCGCGTTTATGATTCGATCATGTTATTTTGATCTGGATAAAAGTGGCAAGGACCACAAGTGTCAAAGAAGAGATTGAGTAGATAATTTTGTGCCCATAATAGACGACACTTGTTGGAAGAATGAATGCTTTGCTGTGGTGTGTCGTCTCGTTTTTAAAAGTCTTTGAAGAACATCTTGAAACGCTTGATGAAAAGTGGGCTTTGATGGGCAAAGTAACGGCAATGTGATGAGCATGCGAAGACAGAATGATAGCAAGGAAACATTGACATTCTCACCCTTTAATGTATGTAATCTGTTGGTAAAAGAAGTTGATGGGCAGAGTTGGCCTGATTTATGCTGCTTGATTTGGTACTAGAGTAATGGCTGATGCTAAAGGAAAGCATAAGTAATGATTGGAGAAGATGCAGTTAGAAATTATATAAATATCTAGAAGGATCGCTAGCTGGCAAGGAGAATTACAAATAATAATAGTATAATAATAATAGGAGAGCTGTAGTAGAGCCTTTAATAGTGTAGCGGCAAGTATCGCTAGTGACTATAGTGGTGACAGGCGGTTGAGAGCAAGTGTCTGACAGACTTGGCTGACTTGATGGGTTGTGTCTCTTGGAGTAACTGTGTTAATTGAAATTTGAATCGGACTGTCGCTAGCTAGCAACGTTTAAAAGGGTGATAGACGACGAGGTTGCATTTCTTTCTAGTGCTGGTGCTGCTAGAAGCGCTCCTATCTCAGATCTCTCATGATTGAATGGATCATCACCAGGACGGCGGCTGGCGAAAAAGGTTGTGCAAAATTCGAGCAGCAGATTTTAATGTGCCAGGTTTGTAATCCGAGTCCTTGCACTACCGCCACAACACAAGTCTTTTGTCCTAGAAGCGCCTGGAGTTGAGTTGGACTGTCTGTCTGAGGGTACGTTTAAATACACGCTCATCTGCTAACACAATGTGCCGGCTAACTGACTCAAAGACAGGGTTTTTCGTAATTACAACGTATAATATTGATACAGTCAAAGAAATTCAGTTGAGTGGCTAGAAAAAAACGTGATTGTTCACGTGTAGGACTCATTCAACATGAGGATGAAACAGGCGGTTGTTGGTTTTGTAATTAAAGGTTGTTTTGATGATGGGGCCGGATGCAGGGTGGACAGAGATTATAGAATTTATTGGTTTGTATAAAGATCAAATTCAAGATTTTCGTAGAGGGATTAATGACGCATGGAGTCTGAAGCAATTTTTTGAGATACCGATCAGTCGGTCGCGACAAAGAGTTGTGAACTCCAAGTGTCTCCAAGTTGAAAACAGGTGAGTGAGTTGAAGAACGTCGAAAGGAAGGATTAGACGGGGATTAATGGGAATGAGTCGTTAGTAGCCGGTGGTGGCGGTGTTGAGCAAATTGATTGAAATTGGATTGATAGAAAAAGTGTATGTATGCGGACTGATTGATACTATGCGCTGTTGGGCATACGAGGTGATCAAGTTTGTGCAAGGTTTCAAGATAGTCAAGTTTGTCTTTTGGCATGGACGTAAAGGGTTTACTTAGGGCGAGGTGGTAGTGGCAATGGTGGCAAAGCAAGACGTTGCCGTCGCTACTGATTTTTAGACGAGGGGATGCTGCAGAAAGTTGTTGATCGGAATCATCGTCATAGGCCGACGGTCGTAATGACCGATAGGGACACGACAAGTGATGGAAAACATGGTTATTTTTCCCCTGAGAATCAGTGAGGTATATATTCAGGGAAAGCGGATAACTCATTTGCTTTTTGCTGTTTGTTCCCCAGTTGGCCAGGATGGGTTCCGTAGGAATGGCGTGCGCGGTCCTCTTCATTGTTGCCGTCAGCGTTTCGGGAGTCTTGACTGCCGCAATCCACGGAGAAGCCCAACTCGGTCAGCCCGACAGCAGTAGTGTCAGCGGACTGCATTTCCAGCATTTGGTGAAGCGAAGTGCAGGAGGTCCTCAGAAACTTTGTGGAACCCGTCTAGTCGATGCGCTTCGCCACGTTTGTGCGCAGAGGTTCTACACGCAAAAGAGGAGAAGCGGCAGCGGCGGGAGCTCTACAGGTGAGTTTTTCAACTTGAAAAAAATATGCTTCTTATTGCAATTACACCGCCGGGACTACCTCACACTATTGTCAGTTGTCGGCGACACATAAAATCTGTCAGGGCAGCCTCGTGCGACTCGGACGAAACAAGTCCAAAAAGAATCCATTTCCGACCTTCAATCAGAGGTTATCCGAGGAGGAGCGGAAGCAAAGCACATGGCACATGCCATTCTATCTTTTAAGTGCAAGATTATAATACATAATGGTGGTTGAGAAGCATGTGAGATGGCAGGCATGTGGTAAAAGTTTTGTCAGCTCGACCGATAACAGCAAAAGACCTCTGCGGCGGCTTTAATCGAATTGAATAGTATATAACTGACTGGTTGGGTCAAAAAGATGTTTGGCTGCTGGATGAATGATAACAAGGCTAAGGCCGAATTAAATGAGCGAGGGCGTCAGATCAATGCATAGATCCAATATGGCGGCATTGTCAATATTTTGAATCAAATTTACGCCTGAACAAATATCATGGAGTACTAATTGTAGGCCGCTAGTAGGTTGACTTACATGGACACACAAGAGGTCGATTCAAACTAAAGTTCATTTCTGGCTATAAGTTTACCTAATTTTGTAAAAATATTCCGTGTTAACGAGGTTGATAGGAACGGTATATATAACGTAACGTTATGAAAGATTCAAAGATTGTGGAAACGATTAAGATTTTTTGTCAAAATGTGTAGGAGATCAAATTAAAATCGCGGTAAGCTGGCGCCAGAGATGAAACAATTTTATAGAGTCAAATGGGCACACATGGGATACACGTTGGTGGATACAACGTTGTTATCTTGAAGGAGATTAAAAAATGATCAAGACATTAAGTGGTTGAAAAAGTTTGTCTTGGTACAAAACAAGGAAAAAACGGCTTTTCAGTACAAACACTGTTAAGCCGACGGCGGCTACTTGAACTTCATCCCAGATAACATTTAATTGAAGATGATGAGCGTTTGTTGGAATTACATGAGCGGGAGAAACAGGTGGCGTTACAGGCACGAGTTTATGTAGTTCGTTTAAAAAAACTAATGTGTCCAAAGGTGACACTGTGAACGGGTAATAGACAGGGCTGATGACCGGTTGAACAATCGATGTGTAGGGGGGAAATCAGCAAGCTCGAGGGTATAATGCTGAAGAAGAAGACGTTGTTGTCGTGGAACTAGTTCTATTTCGAGTTAATCTATTTGCCTTGTTGCAGTCCTTACTGAAAAGAAGCTGATAAGGTTGCTTAGAAGTGGGTACAAGAATATCAAGTAGGTACAGAAGGCTCGTGAAAATGCACTTTAATCAAGGCTTCATGGGTTGTGGAAGAAGATGTAAGAGCTTTGCTCATAACTGCAATAACTAATACACCATATAACATAAAATCAAAGGCTATTAGGGAAGAGTAGGATCAAATTTATAGGCGCAAACAATAAAAGTCTAGTCGTATCTGGTATAGTTCACTTGTTCAGTCCGAGGTTACATCTGAGATGATGGGGGAGGTGGTTCATCGAGAACGAATTGTAGATAGTGAAAAGCATTGGCACTTCTATTAGAAAGAATCAAGTGTTTATTCCCATCAAATAGATGAAAAACGTTAGATTTGCTCACGACTATTTTGATAACAGTTTTGAGAGATCCGGCTTTTTATATAGCCCTGCTGTCGCCGTCGTGTACCTTGGAGCGTGACAAAAGCTGTTACTGTGATATAGACGTTAGCTAAAGTGCCCTTGGTAATTATGAGAGCATGGACAAACTAGAAACAGAAACTAGAAGCGTTTCTACCGATATTAGCTAGCACACACAGAAGTGGAAGATCTCGCAATATAATCGTTAGGCAGATGTCTCAGTAATCAGGATTTTCGATATTGAGTTGGCTGGATGTACTTATCGACAAGAAGTACATTTTCTAGAATCACGTCGGGTTGCGGTGTTGGACTGTAAATATTTGTGGGAAAACATTCACAGCTGGCCTTTTGCTCTGGTTTGATATGAAGTCGCGTAGAGTGTTATGAATTGTTGTTAGGCTTGAAGAAGAAGACATAATGATGGTGATGTCACATGTTGATGTAGTAATTTTCCTCAGTACTATTCCTGAGGAAAACGAGACTGTATTTTGAGGAGGCTGGGGTTTCTATCAAAATAGTAACGACTTTATCCCGTAAGATAATGTTGAGGATTATTGATGAAAATGCCATTTAATGAGAAGCCGATTTTAAGTACTTGAGCTCCGGACAACAAGTTATCTGTGAGTTTAAATAACGATTTGGAATGTCGTAATTGATAGTTGTTTCTATAATTAGAGGCATTATGTGTTTGATGTGCGTAACATTATTTTGAGGTATCTCTGTGCACAGTAATTAAGTTTGGCTAACTGAGACTATATATGTACTTGAAAGAGGGATGGACAAACAATAACAAGTTTTGATTGCATTGTAAAGTAAATGGGTCCGTTTGACCAGGCTTCACGTGTATACACATCTGACTATGCTTTCTCCAGTGTAAAAGCCGGTAACGCATGCTTCAAGTCACGTGCAGCTAACACTGGACCTGCGACCAAAGTGTCAAAGTTACCAAAATAGGGGCATGCATACATAGCAACTGCCAATGGTGCGGAGGCTACAAGAAGTGGTGGTGACTTGTGTGGTAATTTGAAGGGATCAAGTTGGCTTTGTGAACTAATCCTGAATATTTTGTGGTTCAACAGGTGGGTACAAATCTGAAGACGGAGGAGATTCTAGCTTTGATGGGTTTGGCTGGGACAGCTTGGGTTTCGATCCGGCCTCGGCTCAGTATGGACAGTCTGGTTTGGGTGACGCATACTGGGACAAGGACTCGGACGTAGTTATAGGCGCTGGTAGCGGTGACGTAGAATTGTTTTGGCCCCACAATCCAAAATCACTCACTTACAAAGTTTTAACAGAAGGAACATCTCACAACCGGGTTCGGCGGAGCATCGTCGAGGACTGCTGTATGCGATCCTGTACTCTGAACCAAATGGTCAAATACTGTGCCGTCAGCGGATAAACAGCCTTCGCCGTTGAGGTTTCATTCGCAAAAAATCTCAAATCGCCCAAATTTCCAAACTCCCTCTCAACAAGTATGTATTTTTTTTCTTTTGGGGCCATTTAAAATATTGTAATTTGATTCTATTGAACCTTTTCTTGTGGAAAAGTCTGGTGACTGTTTCTAGTATTGTATTTTTGCTTTGTTTTTGTCCGGGTACTCGTAGAAACTTTCCTTCTAGTCATACTTTACGTTTCTTACAACTGCGTCCCCTGAAGTTGTGAGAATATTCTCACATACAGTTATTGCTAGAAACGCTAAAAAATCTGTGATCTACCGGTGCTGGCGCTATTTGGGAATTCAATCCCTTACAATAGTGGTCATGTAATTAAGTTCTATACGCTTCGGATATCTTCTAATGTACAGTTTTTAAAAACTGAATTGTCTATAATTAACTCTCTTGTGCGTACCTGCAAAAGACTGTCAAGCTTTAGCTGGGCTGTAAGTAGCGAGAATTCTGTATTCATTATTAGCCAGAGGCTAATTTAATTTATAACCGTATGTATAATCTCGGTTACGCTTCCTCTGTATGTGTATTCGGCTTACACACACAAGATAGTATAAAGCACATTCGTTTCTGTGTATTTGCCTGTATGATGATGATGGTCGTCCATCCGTAAATACTGGACCGGGCTGTAAAATAAACTTGCACTGTACTGTTGTGACTTGTGTGGCAACTGTAGCTAGAGGCTGTATTGCTTTGATATTTCAAGTCGGGTTTCCAGCTGAACATGCATGGGGAAAGTACATGTGCGCCCCTTCTCTGTCTATCAAATTCCTGGCGGACTGATGAGAATCTAGCTTGGGGGATTTATTATGGATTCTGTATGTGGATGAAATTAACAATCTGGGTTACTTTTCACTGAGGTCATCATCAATCATCTATAGCCTGGCCCATAAATTTTGGGGACCGGAGTTTAGAAGGGAAGGGATACGTGGATCGCCAAGGACTGGATGAAACTGAGCGGCGGAACAAAGTCTTGTAAAGTGATAAAAAGACTGTGTGGTGTTGTGTCGGACACTTACTGAATGGTATAGACGTGTTGTGATTTAAACTGTATTTGTGTGGATGGAGAAAGCAAGCGGGTTCTTGCGAGACGACGACGGAGCGGAACGTGCCAAGGCGAACAACAGCAAAAAACAGCGACCGAAGGATCCAAGGACCGAAAAGTACAATTTGCGATGGAACGAATGTTGTGGTAGTGGTGATGGATGCATGAAAAGTATTAAATGTTTTGATGATTGGTGCGGCGGCAGAGGAACCAAGCCGAAAAAATATGGAAACACTACTACGCACCTGGAGTGCACATTCTTCAGGAAGAGCCTCTTGTTGAACGATATAAGGGCGCAGATTTGGCAGCTGCAACTGCAGGTAGGTTCCAAACTGTCTCCGAAAGGGCGTATAGGTCAATGGATAAGGAAAGAGAGTAAAGTGTTGTTATGTTGCAGATAATTGAAGATTTTGGCATGGCATGACATTTGGCATTTGTACGGACGAAGAAGAAAAAACTTGTTGAGCTCTCGTGAGTGTGTGTGTGTGTGGTGACGAAGCCCGCCATAAGTCCCGGTGTTTTTGTTGCAAGAAGAGAAGAAGAAGAAGCGTCGTCGACGGGCGGAAGAAGTTGAGCGGCGACGCGAACGACTGAAAGAGCGAGAGCGATGGAGACCGTATGGAGAAATGGCGAGAACTGGGAACTGCTGCAGAAGAAGAAGTACGCGCGGGGGCAAAGGGAAGCGCAAACGCTGCAGAGAAAGTTGGAGAGAAAGCGGCGACGTCGAATTTCTCGGCGAGGATCGGCAGGAGCAGGAGCGTATATTTGTTGAGACGGAGAGGAGTTGGTAGGGCAGTTAGCATAAGCAATGCAGTGGTGACGGAAGGAACTGTTGTTTCATATCAGTAACTTGTGTGTGCTCTCTTGTTTTCCTCAAGAAAAGCTAAATAATCTTGTATATGAGTTGTGTGATGCTGCTGTGCTTTGCAAAACACTTTCTCTGTACACTTATACTTGTTAAGCCATTGGACGTCGTCTACTAATGGAGCAGAGCATACACAGTCTTTGTTATTATTATTATTGTTGTTGTCCTTCTTGTTCTTCATGTCCTCGTGTTGGGTTTCCGCCGACAAACTGTATTCGACCTCCGAGCCAAGTAGTATGCGAACCTTTTTTGCCACTTTTTGCAATGTTTCAACAGTGCCAAGCTAATAATAGTAACAAGGAGGAAGAACACGAGTGAAACAAAGAGTGTTGTGTGGGATGAGAGGGAAAGTGGCGGTGCGTATGGAATAATTATCAATTAGTATTGTGACTGTAGCGTGTAATAACAAGTGTATGTGATTGAGATTAGAACAAAAAGACTAAGACTATAGACGATCCGCGTGTCGTCAAGTGTGCAAGTGAGGTGTAGTAGGAGTTTTATAAGCATTTTAGTTACCTGTCTCTGTAATGTGTACTAGTGATTGACTGATGATGCTGCATTAATAACAAGAAGAGGCAACACACATTTTAATCATCGTTAATTTAGTCAATTTTAAATTACTAAAATCAGAAAGAGAGTTATTATATGTATTGGTACATTTTGTTAGTTTTGGGCGCAGTACGTACTTAATTGACATTATACTCTAATCAATCCACCATGCAGTTACGTTGTTTGCCTTCTTTTGCGCAAAAGTTGTGAGTATTTTTCTTTAATCATAGGAAACTATTGTACTGCTGCATCTCTCAACCTACCTTACATCAAGTACTCGTATTGCAACAAGATAAGACCAAAGAAACACGTGTGAATAATTAATGTAACGTCAAAAGTCAGCTGAAATAATATATTTCTCTATTCTAAATCAACCATCAGCATCCACATTCTTCAAAAGCAACTTGTCAAGTCTGAATTTGTTTCCAATCGAAATCTTCCATTGTATCATCTTTTCATGCGTCTTTTTCGAATGCACCCCTACAACTTTAATCATCTTTGAATACGACGACATAATGTACGGAGGAAAGTTTCATTGTGCCTCTTCACCACGCATATAATAATGCAATCACAACGAGGGTAAGTGTCGTCTGACTTTAATCTAGCTGGATTATCAATTATAAAAAATGTGAGCAGACATCAAACACGAGCTAACATTAAACGCTAAGTATCGTTCAAAATGAGGAAAACAATTTTTTCAGTTTTCATCATTTACTCTTCTCGGTCGGTGATAATTGTTGGCCAACATGCTCGTGATTGCGTCAGTCAAACCAAACTATAAATAATTTTAATACAAAACTTTGTGTGTGCATGGGCGCTTAAGAAGGTCTTATTGATTCCAAGATTTTCAGATATTGTAGCTTGAATTAAGGAGCTGAGGTGACAAGTCAAAAATCAAGTTAGTTTACTGACTGATTGATAGCATTCACATCATCATTTGCTTAATTATTGACTGGATTGACGGGGTATTACACGATAAGGAAAAGAACCATTTTAACTTACAATGGTGTTTAATTATTTGGAGATTGGATTTTTCGGAAAATGAAAATAACAAAAGTCGCACTTTGTATGTAAGTAAATGGGTAGTAAAAATTCAAGCATGCATTTGACCCTGGTAGGACAAAGAAAAAGGTTGACTTCAAAGGCTAACAACAACGATTGAGCAGAATAAAAAGCAAAAGATGAGAAGGGATGGCAAAAATCGCAATCCATAAGAGAGAAAAAGCAAAAAATACTGATTAGTAACAGCACAAAGCTGATAAAAAGTTACATGAAATTTGACGTTTGTAAGAGGAAATGACAGAGAACATGACTTTGAATGGGTTACACAATGGATAAACGCAAACAAAAAATTCGATTATATGCGTAAATAATACGTAACACTCCCTAATCTGAATCACAACAAATGCCAAATGTCATCAAAAGTCTGGAAAGTCTATCAAATAGGAAATTAGTTGTTTTCCACAGATATCGACAGTTTGCTCGTGTCGCGGATGCCGCCAACTTGAGATTAGCTGGCAAAAAATGGAAGATTAAAAAAACTATTAATCTATAAGGGTAAAAATAGTTTATAATTACTGGAACAAGTGGTTAAAAAAGCAGGTGGAGTTTGTTCATGGCTTCAAAGTCGGACAGGATACGAGACAAGTGTGCGGAGTATTCTTTGGCGGTGTTGCAATATAAAATTACGTGTTTTTCGATTATGAGTACATGAGGAAAGAGAGATATGGTGTCATTGAACACGTTCCGCAGTATGTTTGCCAGATGTGGATTGAACTGAGATTTTTATCGTTACGACGAGTGAGTGACGCAAGACAGGAAATGGGAAAGGCACTGTGACAACAGGAAAAGGTGACGACTTAGATTGCAGAAAGTAAATAAACGGAATGGGTCACACCAAAAATGTTGTAAATTAAGTAATTATCAAATGGTCGAAACGAGGCAGATTTCCATTGAGATATTTACACAACGGCAAGATCAAGCACGTTGTACGTTTCCTGTTTACTGATATTCGTCAAGACGTAAATGGGAGATTACTTAATGAAATGGAAACGGGGTTGGGTGGGAGATTGCAAAGATTGACCATGCCTATAACCTATAGTAAACAGTTTAATTGCTTATACCCCTTTCAACGAAGGCTTCTGCAATATTTCCTCTATTAAATTTGATACCGCTAGAGCTTCAAATCTACCTCTTGTGGAGGAAGCGGTCTCCACAAGGACTGTGTGAGACCCCGTCGCCGCACCGGTAAAGTCACACACAGTACCCAGTCTCATGTTGCCCCGTACCGCCCCAGACAGAAGATGCACATCTTCTGGAGACCCACAGAGCCAAGCAACATGGCCAGGATTAAGAGGCTATTTTTGCTTGGTGGGAGCGCCCAGGTATTCGAAGCCGCTACCAACCGCTAAGAATCCCAAGCACTACACCACCGCGCTATCTTCGCCCCTCTTGCCTATAACCTATATAGCGTATCAAGAACCATTTGTTGTTTGCTAATTTCAGAACCGTATAAAGACATGGTTGAGTGGAGGTGTCAATAAGGATGGAATCAATATGGGGACCCACAAGCATCAGCAATAAACCGGATGAATACAGCTCAAGCGAGGAACGAGAGGCCCGGTCCGTAGCTTTGGAGAAAGCCTACGTACATGATGTTTACCAGCAAATTGCATGTCATTTCACCGAATCGCGCTACAGAACATGGCCGCGGGTAAATCAATTTCTGCTGGATCTTGAACCAGGATCAGTTGTCTGTGATGTTGGTAAGTTGGGTGGGGTGGGGTGGAGAAGAAGAAAAGTTTGCAATGCCCATAAGCGGGAAGTGACGAACGGTACTGGAACTGGATTGCAGGTTGCGGGGACGGGAAGTACTTGGGTTTTAACCCGTCCATTTACAAAATTGGACTGGATCGTTGCTCAAACCTGACTAGAGTTGCTCGAGATAAAAAACACGAAGTAAGTGGCGTTAAGTGCGTACTTGTTGTTTGGCAAATGGAATTATGAAGCGTGTGATGGAGTGGTACGGTTGGTGTCTCTGAACAAAATTGGAGGTGACGTCCAAGTGCCGCAGAGTGGTGCCATAATGCTATTAACGTCGGCGGTTGCTTATTATGCTTCCACAGGTATTAGTATGCGATAACTTGGCGCTTCCATTTCGAGATGAATGCTTCGATGCAGTGCTGTCAGTGGCAGTAATTCACCACTTTGCTACGACTGAGCGCCGAGTGGCAGCACTCAAGGAGCTCGCGAGAGTTTTACGGATCGGTGGACGGCTTATGGTCTCCGTCTGGGCTTTAGAACAACGACATCGAAAGGTAAGTCCCGTCTCTCGGGCTTTTAGACTTGCTTTATTGGTATCAAGCTAAAAACAAACTTGATTATAACGTTGAAAAATACATTCTGAATTTCCTGTCAAAGGAGAAAAGAAGCTAGAATTTATCATTATCAGATGAATGTATCGGGAACTAAAAGCCTGAAATTTGTATTCCAGTTCGAATCGCAAGATGTCCTTGTACCATGGACCTGCCCGGTGACGTCAAGTAGCGATGACAACAAGACTTCGTCAATAGAACGAGACCTTAATTCAACAACGACAACGACGTCTGACGACGAAATCACCCATTACCACGCCTACACACAGACGTCCGATTCGGATTCTTTCATGTCGCTCAGGTATAAAAAGACACAAGAATGACATTTTTTGCCTTTATTCAAACCACGAATCGATAGATACAAGAGGTTATAAAAGATACTGGGAGGCGGGAGGGAAAGAAAAGTTACATTTTCTCCGTACTGTGATTCTTCGGAGGAATTTTGTTACCATAACGACGGAGAATTTACTTGCGGGTAATGTCGTCTCTGTGACTTGGATTTCTTTGGAGTCTGGTAAAAAGAAAGTTTGTGAAAAGGAGATCATTTTGCTGACGCCAAAAACACGATATTACTATTCTGCATATATACCTCATCATGAATGTATCCGTCTCCAGTTACAGGATTAGAGCCATTATCTCGAGCATTGAATTTAGGAGATTCGGTTTCAGCAATAGGTGTCCCAGGGACGGATGGAAGATCCATAGTCTGGTCTATAATGTTCCCTTCAATATCCCGCATTCCACCAGACTCAGTCTGAAAATTAATGGTATTTTTAAGGAGATCTCGAGGGAAAAGCTTGAACGAGCGTTGAAAAAGTTGGAAAGCATAGCCAACTTACTTGTGGTGTCTTTGAATCTCGGTCAGCAAAGGCTTGAGTTACAGGAACAAAGTCATTGGTATTGGTGAGGATTGGCGAAGTTGCTGGCGTAGAATTGTATGACCTCAAACCAGGTCCAGGAACGTGAGATCCCGAGCGATCTACAATAGAGCCGACACCAAAAATGTCCGAGGCCATGTGATATATCTTTCGTTGTCTTGAGGATACTTGACTTGGTCCAAAAAGATTATCGTGGGTACGGCTCGCAGCAGTTGTAACATTGCGACTTTCATCTTCTGCTGCAGCGTTAGCAGGTGTTGGATGGAAAGTTGGAGGATTACTTGGGCCATTTTTGCCGTTTCCGTGATCAATGTCCGCCTCTCCTTGGACACTTGAAGCGTAATCTGACGCTCTATTTTGATCTCTGGTTTCTTCCATTCTCTGCACGAATACATACAAAGACACCTTTCTCTCAGATATTAATAGCTTTGCCGCAGCTGGCTCGCTTGCGAATTTTAATTATTAAAAGAACTGACGGAAAGAAGAAAGGAAATGCGGTAAAAGTTACACACAGACTTGTAAGACGTATAGGTTGGTGAGAAGCATGAAAACTGTATGTGTAGTAATATCAAAAGTAGTAAAACTTACGTCTCGAGTCGTAGTATATATATTTGCCTGGTGAACAAGGAATTCTATGTGGCGACACAAACTGAATCGGTCTATTTGCAAACAATAGTCCGAGCGGAAAAGCTCCCAAAAACTTTACTTGGAGCCTTGAATATAATAACCCAACACGAGAATTTGTGACACTTTGAATGAGGAGAAACTTGATTAAGATTCTGCATACACTTGGGGCTTTTTGCCCAGACACTACTTATTTTGCAGCAAACACTTTATTGCGGTCTCAGCAACCGATATAGACTCGAGGGGATTTAATTTTGCCGCTTTCTTTCGAATCCAGTCTTACATGTTGCCTAGGAGAGCAAACTTGATCAAAATACTTTTCCTTGTGATCCTAAATTTGACCTAGTTACCGTTCACATTAAATTTGCATCGATAAAGAGGCTTTTGTAGAATATTTGTAGCCTCGGAATTCGGTTCCCAAAAATAACTTGGAATTAGGGAGCTTATTGAATATTCTGAATCTTGTCAAGAATCCCTGGAAGAAATTGTGCATGTTTACAAAGGAGCACAGAATGTTTATATGCGCGCAGACAAAATATATACGTCTATAAAATGCCACTTTGGGATGTGTAGCACTTTTGTGACTCGTGGTGGCCTAGACGTGCCAAGACATGAGAAGGACGGATCAGAGAAAGCTCTTTGTGAATAGTAGTTTTAATGGAAAGATTTCTATTTACGGATCCATCTTTCATGAAGGATTTTTGAGATAAATGGCATGGGAAGCCGGAGCAACATGTTGCGAATCCTGGTTGAAACAAATGTATATTTCTTGTTCTTCTCGTCAGTTATGTCAAGTGTGAAATTCAAAGAAGCTCAAGTTTTTGGAGGGAATATTATCGAGATTGGTGTATGAAAGTATGGAGTTCCAGACTCTGACTCAAGGAATAATGTGCAGGGAAAATAGGCGGTGGATTATGGGCGGGAATGGTGGCGCTTCAAGTGAAAGCAGAGGCTACCTGATGATGATGATGAAGCGTAAAAGTAAGAAAACAAGATAGATTTTATACATACACGGTTATATGCTTTCGAGGGAAACGTATTAGGAAGAACAAGTGCTGTAAACATGGAATATTAAGGGAGATTATCATTTTCCGCATAGTGCTGGCTACCGGAAACGAGGGAGAGCACGGCATTGTGGAAGATCCATCGATCCAACCTACCCAAGCAGTTCCAGCTCGGATCTTTCAAGCCCCAATGAATCTTGCTACAGTTTCGTCAGGAAAGCTTTGCAGGTAAGTCGGCGGCAGCAGCGTGTATCAAGCATGAGCTGCAAATCCACTGTTTCGTCTACAGCAGACACACACACAAGTACAGTATACATAAACGTTGCTCCATTCCTTGCTTTTGCCATTTTCCGCAAGAAGATACGAGTGAGCGAAAAACGGTGAAAAAGGACTCCAGCTCTGCCAGGTACCAGCTGCCAAGGTGGTGCAATGTAAAAATGCAGCAGTAAATTTTGTACTGCCCAGTAGTCTTGGCTGGATCTTTTTTTCACAAGGCCTTGTATGAACGTTTATGCTGTTTTTTTCATGATCGCTGTAGAAGAGTGAATTTTATATATATGAGGATCATACAGGATGAGTCGTGAAAGGAAAGCAGTTGATATGATCGAGCCGGAGGAATTGTGTGTGTGAATCTACTGTGATGATTGATTGAGACGATGAAACTTTTATGGCAACAATGCTGACTGTATATGTATGTTGCAGAAATTAGCGGGTTCAAGACGTCGAAGGCCTTGGTTCTTCCAAGGCCTGGATATTTCTCAGCAGGAGGGAATCGGCGGCGGTCTGGACGAGGATGACGATGATGAAATGAACGACATGGAGCTCGGGAATCATGGTTTGATGCCCATTGAATTACGACAGCTCGAGTCAGCAGACTTTGCGGAATTGCTTAAGCTCCAGCAGGACGTTGGGCGGAAGAACAAACATGGAGCCGGCATGTTGTTTTCGAATATGCTTTATCCAATGAGGTAAGCCACGAGTGTTGTCGGCAGAGCGACCGCAATACTTTCCAAATGTCTATACTTTCTAACAACTATGTATATACAGGAGCGCTAGCGAATTTTCTTCCTTGGGCAAACACCAACACTTTCCCTAATTCCGTATGCATGTTTTACAGAGAGAAGCCTGGGATGTAAGGACACGTAAAATGTGTTGAAGTAGATGTACAAATGTTCCAATTCATTCAGTACCTTTCTCAGGCTCAAATGTCCAAACAAACATTTATATACATGTATTTGTAATTTGTTCTAGAACGTTGTAAGTTTTAGAGGAAATTTTTCGCCACTATCGATACATTTAACTGCGTCGTAGAATTGAAATCTTGGTGGCTTTTGATGCTATTAGTACAACCATGTCAGGATAGCACAGGGTAAATAATAAAAATTATCACCATCAAAACAAACGTGACGATAAGTTGGAAAAGGGTTATATTGTGTATAGGGCAGGAGAATCGATTTTGGTTTACACACATGTATAATATTATCGTATAACAGTTTGTTGGCAGGACCTGAATACAATGTGGAAATTGGTGCATATATACATTCTTTTTATGGCATTTGCAGGAGACGGACGCTGGATACAACTGCTGGAACGAATGGAGATTATGGCATGAATGGAATGCAAGCAACGCAGACGAAATCGAAGAGCTTGAGTGACCTTTTTGGGTTGATTCCAGCGGGGATTCTGAAATCGGCCTGGCGGTCATCGGATGAGCGGGCTCGGCAAAATGTTAATGTTGCGAGATCCCAGTCCAGTCTATCTGATATCATGTCTCCTGTGGACGAGGTTGAGTTTCCGGATTACGTCCGCCATCAAGCAGTACAAACGGACAGTTTGGAGTCACTCGATGCTAACAGTGTTTCCTATCCGGGAGACACGTCGTCATCGCCGTGTAAGCTTGCCGCGAGCGATAGTTCGGGTCAATTCAAAAGTGATTCCAGCCTGGAGGCTTTGGAAAAGAAGCGGTCGTCGAGACCAACACTGGTTAAGCAGAAACACTCGATATCGACATCGCCGCAAAACGTATCGCATTCCGGGTCGTTGAGTGGCGGTGAAGGTGGTAGTGGTGGTTGCGGCGGAAATAGAAATAGTTTACAAAGTGTGCCAACTATCGAAATGTCTGAAGATATGGATGATGACGGAAAGGACCAACAAGACCAAGGACTCGTCGCCTCGGCCGCTTCGTCTGCTCTTGTTACTGGGCGTGAAGAAAGCAGTAAAAAGGAGACTATCCCTTGGGGAGAAATAAAGCAATCGGTTAAAAATTTACCGGACTTCAAAAGTAAAAGTGGAGTAGAAGGAGATGGCATCAACAGTTTACGAGTCCCAGCGAGTGTACCTCAAGGCCGAAGTGGTGCAGGGTCAAGTATCTATAAACAGACGTCGCTCAACGAAGAACTAATCTTTTCGGAAAGGCTCAAGGAGAAGGAACGCTTGAAGCAAAATATACAAAAGCAGTGTTCACTCAACGAAGACCTCATGTACAAGCAGCGAGAAAATAACACGAGGTGGGACCAGATGAAGGAAGCGTTTCTAAATTCGCCAAACGTAAAGTGTCTTCAGATGATCAAAAACGGACTCAGCAATCGGTTCCGTTCGGCGGAAGCGGCTTCACCGGGAGATGGTGCGGCCAGTTTAGGAAATGATCCGCAACCAGGGCCTTCGGCGGCCTCTTCCTTCCGCCATCCATACCAGGCTTCCACGTCGCTCAAGAACGGTATCGTCAGAATGTTGCAGACTTGGAACAAAGGCGAGGATACGACAGGTGGTGGTGGGAATGTTGGTGGTCCAGCGTCGTTTCTGAATTCAAGACGAGGGTCCAAAGAAGGTGTTCCACCGGGTCGCCGGGGCCTCTTCCCTCCATTCTTCCTTCGACGAAGTTCAGCAGGGTCACTCGGGGCCAGTAAGCTTAACAAGGACGAACAGTCGTTATCGCCTCCGCCGTATCTGATTAGAAGACCATCGGATAACGAATTGACTGACAGTTTGAACGGGAATGGGAACAAGCTTCTGCCTGGAGTCCGACATGTCCGAAAACTGTCACGCGAAGAAGGTTCTGATAGCTCCAAAGATTCAAGTTTCCAAAGCGACACTAGCGTGGATTCCGAAGATAGTTTTGCTTCTGTTATTTACATCCCGAAAAATACTGATAACCCGCTAGGAGAAGCATACTGTTTCAACAGTGAGACGAGGGCGAACAGCACAGATTCTGACAGGTCGCCAAAGTCCCCCGCTTCAAGACTATCAAGTCCTCCAAGTTATCCCGGTCCGAAAAGTCCCTCCCCACTAGCACAAGAACTCTATAGACGTAAGAGTCCTGAAGTAAGTCCGACTAGGTTTACAACCTCTCCTTCCAGTAGTGGAGTCTGTTCCACAAGTTCGACTGCTAGCTCACATATAGAGACCACAAAATTTGTATTTGATGAAACGACAACAAACAGTTTCACAACCAATTCAGACTTTTTACCTCCTACTGATGTACGTGCAGGACCAATTTTTGTAGATGAAAATAATTATAGTAATTGTAGCAGTAATTTTCTGCCTGTTGTCGCCGAAGAGGAACGTGTGTTGGAAACGATACCAGAAAGCCCGAATTCAGCCAATGACGAAGCTCTGGCAGAAGTTCAGGCCTCGAGTACTCCAAGCCGTCATGGAAGTGCGTCGGGCCTCTCGCCACGAAACTCTAGTAATTCCAGTCCCATCCATACACGAAAAGCTAAAGTTGAGAGGATCGAAGTACTTCGGAAACCCGGAAATCTTCCACTAGACCCAAAGACTGGAATGTCTCGACAGCTTGTTCGACGGAGTTTTCCAAAGTCTCTGGCAGTGGAGCTGTTCAATCCCGAAACGGACGATGCTGATACATCCGACAGCTCATCGTCGTCTCCAGAGTCTGTTGGTAGCGTTGTGAGCGTTTTTAACGAAGATCAGGTGTCCGCGGCAGAGCTCAAAGATAAATCTGGAGTGCCCACTGAAGCTAAAGAATTAGAGCCCGAGCCGCAAAAAACTAATAGCCCAGTCTTGGCCAAGAAAACTGATGAAAAAGCTCCACATCAACAACCGAAGGCAACTTCAGTGGCGACAGAGCAACTTCGAAGACTCTCTTCTTCTGGGTTACTGGAAGCAGCTGCAAATATGGTAACGTCCTTTGAAAACCTCGTGAGCCATTCCAGTCCAAAGTCCCGGCGGAAGCTGAACCTTGCTGGTACTTCAGAGTGGCTGTCATCGCTACCAACGGACATGTCCGGTGGTGGTGGAGGTGCCGCTACAGCTACAGGAGGATCTTTGAAACGACAGTCTTCAGATCGCCGTTCTACACCTGGAGAAAAGATGATGCTGGGCGAAGTCAAGAAGCATCAATCCAAGGGACCAGACGCCAAATGGCCAGCCAGCATGACTGACGATTCACCTCCACAATCTGCAAAACCTGCTGAGGACGAAGACCATCAGCGCTCCTCAAGTCCCAACACCGCCGTAACAGGTACTGGGCCACCTTCAGCACAGCCGCCGCAGATTACAACTGGTCCAGTCGATTTGATTGGAAAGTTGTTGGAGGACCTGGAAGAAAAGGACTCGTTGTATGATTCCATGGAGAATTTAACAAGCAATCCTTCTGGAGATTCAAGCGTTCGTATGTCTAGCACATGCTCTTGTTCGATTCGCGGTGGAGATTCCTTTGACTCGTGGACTTCAGCCAAGTCTTCCCTTACAAATTCCTCGTCGACGCATAATAACAATGCGACTACCAAATTGTCTGGTTCAACCCTCCTTCCGTTGCAAGCGCGCAAGACTTCGCTGCCCTTTGGCAGTGGTTCTTTTGGTCATGCTCAACCAAGTTCGTCGAGTAGTGGAGGTCAGCAGGGGCCGAGGCCTGGATCGAGTCGGCGAAAAAGCCAGGCGAGTAGCAGGGCCTCACATCATAATAATAATGCGACCGGAGACGAAGATTCGACCGCCCTCACCTACCACCGATACTACCATGTCTTTCGAGAAGGCGAGTTGGATCGCCTCATTGAAAATTACGTACAGAATTTACACATCATCTCGTCTTACTACGATCATGCCAACTGGTGTATTATTGCTGAAAAGGTCCAAGTTTGGACTATTTAATGTCGTTTTCTACTTTTCTCCTCATACCCTTAAATCGACGCACAAGTTCCGTCAAATTTTGTCGTTTTGTAAGAGTTAGGTATTCGTATCAAAACTTCCCCCAATTGTGGTGCTATGCGGTTTATGCCACTGTGTGTGCTAATTTACTACCTTTGGTACTTTGTACTTACCATGATATACGTGAAACGAATTCAATGTTGTGCTGGTTGTGTTTATGAACCTGGAAACAGAAATTTCAAATTACAGGTGCTATCAGGTAAGGGTATTTGCTGTTGCTGTGAGCTGTTAATTACGGCGTCTTTGTATATACGTGTGAGACCATGCACTTTTTACCTAATTGTTAGCTATTATATTCAATAAAGTTGTATTGTTAGTCTTCTTAAAATGTATTTATTACCATTCTGTACGTTGAAACCGTGTTATGCAAGATTCAAGATAATAACATTCAACTACGTGACATCAAAATCAACTGAATTTTTCAATCCTAGCACCATCGGTAGAATGAGAAATTAATTTACATACACCACTTTATTTGCAATTAGATTGCGCACCTTCACATTTGTGTTAAACAGAAAACAACTCACTTTTGGCAGGCAGGACTCACAGAACGTTTCACAACAAGCTGCAGCTGCAGCTTGGGCATGGCACAATTGCAGTACAGCTCATAGAAACTCTCCATGCTCAATGGCTGCTCTGGAGAAGGCGCGTAAACTGAATTTCTATTGACATTAGTGCGTTATGAACCAGTTGAAGAATTTGCACTGAAAAGGGTTATAATTTATTGTGATTGTGCGAGTTTGGAGTTGTTATGTTAAAGTTTGTGATGAATAATATATAGTAAGATTAGTTCATCGTTTACTTGATTGCATCCGGCAGTCTTGGCACTTTTGCTGATAGCTGTTTTTTAGCACAGCAGAAGATAGAAGCGTTATATGTAAAAAATAGAGCAACTTTTGACTTTGCTGATTACGATTGGCAATGTCCAGAATTTAATGTTTACGTCATTAGGTTTTGTTTATAGTGTTTCAATCGTCAAGTCAGGGAAGCTAATTGTGGCGTAATTTGCAATGAAATTTGTGTGTTGTGAGTATGAAAGTGGTAAGTATATATAATGTCATGATTTTTTTTTGAAGTTGTAATGTTCAGTGGTTCAACAGTTTGCTTATTTGTGCTTTTAGATCAACAGCGAATATGAGAGAAGCACTGGTAGTTAAGGGCTCGAGATCTCACGTAGTTGATGGCTGATCAACCCGATCGTTGATTTGGTGAGAAAGAAAATTCTCGGCTGAAATGAAATATTATGCACTCTGGGACTTGTGGACTGACGAAATTGGTGTCGTGTTCTGTTTCAGATTGAAGGATTCGCTTGCAGTAGGTCCAAAAAATGGACAACACTACCAGCGGCATGCCCGATGATTCCACCTTCGGGCCGGATTCTACACTAATCGACAATGTGTATCCGGGAAATATCCCGTTCAATATCACCGATGTCGATCGGATCAAGGAGACTGTTACTAATCCTATTTTTATGCTGTTCTTCCTTTCCTTGGTTTGTGGGATGAGTTGGGTCGTGTACATAACGTTTTATAGCTCAAGAGTGTTTGGATTGTTAGTCACAAAGCTGGTCAATAGGTTTGTAAAAACTGGATACATTCAAGTCGGTAAGATCGCAAAAAAGAGTTCATTTTACAGATATTAGCCTTTAGATTTTGAATTTACACCATTTGGACGTTTCTAGGATCGATATCGTTCTCGGTTCTCTCCGGTAAAATTATGTTTCGAGATGCTGCATATATAACTGAAGACTTTTCATTGCGAGTACAAGATGGATGGGTGATTTTTCGTTGGTGGAGAGCATATGTGCCGAAAGACATCTCAGAAGGCAAGTGTTTCTTACATGTTCAATCGTTTTTTACGGATAATGTCTGCGATCAATTCAACTCTGTATTCGTGAGCAGATATGTCACATTCGGATACAAGACTGTCAGTTCTTCTCAATGGTTGCGAATACCATCTATACAACCGTTCTGAGTTGTATTCACAGCTGGAAAGTTTATTCGGTCTCGATGCGTTGATTATTCCTGGAGGGCTGCGGAAAGGGAAGGAGCCCCCGTCAGGAGGCAAATCGAAACCTCCTTCTGCCGTAGGATATTCGTGGCGAGATTTGATACCTGTGATCAAGCTGGAGTTAGTTAATGTAAGACAATTCTCAATGGTGAACACAAAAGTTATGAACAATGAAGGAGTGATTCTGAAGTAACTTTTTTACAGGGACGAGTTGTTTTCGGGAATATGTTAGTACCTTATACCTTAGCTGTTGTGGTTGAAGAAGCGCACTTAATTTATACGACAAAGCCTGCAGCATCCAAGCTAGATCACTTCATGCACATTATCAAGTGTAGAGCCGAGAATTTTAAGGTGAGTTTCTTCTAGATAGTCAATTTGGAGAATAAGGTCGCTTTGACTTCAATTTTGAAATCAAACTCTTAGGTGCTGTTGAGCCAAAGCCCAAAGTACACAGGTCTCAAAGACGAACCTCCTCGATTGATGGGAGAAGGATTTGGTATTTTGACTTCAAATAAAGTAGAACTTTATTATTATATGGATGAACCTGGTGAGTAGTTATCAGGTTTATATTTCGCATTAGATCTTCGTTGTCAATATTTTCCGAATGTTAAGAGTTAATAACGTTTTTCCGAATTGCAGGTGTTGTGCCTAATGAGCCTGAGATGCATTTGCTGGCAAACGGAGATAAAGTTGAAGCAAATCCACCAATATGGGGCATAGATATAAAGGTATGTTTGTGCCGTGCCTTAGTATAGTGCTTTCCAGAATTTCGAAAAATCGAGTTAGCACAAATATATTTCATGGCATTCTAGTGTGGAAAAGGGACAGATTTTAGCTACGGACCTTGGGCTGACAGGCAACGAGAGCAGCTTTGGAAAATATTCTTTCCGCAAGACTATCAACCACTAAAACCAAATAGTATTCCACGTCCCGGAGATCAGCGCCAAATACAATCATTTGATATACGACTGTCTACCCTTAATGAAGCTACGATCGATATCTTGTTTTCCAGGAATCAGGTCTGTTTCGATACACTTCCAGCAATATTTAGTGTTCCTAGATTATCGGTTGACGTTTTCGGTTTTGTAGGAGACAAATGCGGTTCATATGAACACTGGCCCTGGATCGTATCTAGAGGTCACAATTCCATGGGTCGTATACTCTGATGGCTACTCAACTAAAATTACGGGACAGTTGCTGCATTTAGAAGCATCAACGAGTTTGCAATTCAGGAACCTTGTCACAAGCGAAACTTTACAATTCAATGTTAAATCCCATTACCCTTTGAACTGGAATGATCATCAAGAGTGGACACTAAACTTGACAGGCTCCAAAGCTTCTGCGTTTATAACTTTTGCGCACAAATGGTTTTTCCAAGGTAACGTATATTGTCAAGTTCCGAATTCTGCAGAAAAATGGAGACTTACATGTAGCTTGAACATTGCAGCAATGATTAATGACTGGGCCAGTAGAACCCGTCCGGATCTGCTGCATTTCATTCCTTATTCCTGGAAAATTATATTCTGCCTGAAAGAATTTGAAATCATTGTACCAACAAATGATTACAATTGGATCGATTGTTCATCTCAGCATCCTGAAAATAGTAAGTTGAGTGTAGTTTAGAGAGGATATGTATAATGAGGTCTTAACTACTATCAAAATGACTTGGTTTCAGATCTCATCGCAGCTTGTGGGGAGCAGTTTGAGTTATCATTTGATTTACCCTTTCACGAGTTTTTACCAGAAACTGTGCTCTTCAAATTTTGGATACAAGTTGAAGGGGGAGACTTGAACTTTTACGTGCCTGAAGTTAGCTCAGCTTATGTGGGATTAGAAGCTTTGCAAAAGAATTCCAAATTGTTGAACCGAGATGGTTCTGTTACCTGGAATCTCAATTCTCATAGTAGGGCATCTACAAACCCCAAAAACAGCGGAAAACTCAAGAAATGGAGAAATATTTGCCTCATAAGGTCGGTCTTAATTCCAATACTTGAATGCGGCGATTTTGTGATCTGCAACCTTCTGAGCAATTTGTTTTTGGGTTTAGTGATGGCTGGAAGGAGTGTTGGTCGGTCCCTATATGTGCTGTCAGTATTGGGTTCACATATCATCCCATGCCACCAGTCGGACCAAGTCCTCAAGCTGATGTCACTACACCAGAAAAAGAAGAAATACTGCTTTCACCGATGAGGATGCCTGGTGATAAGGAACCAACTACGCCAGTAAGAATATCTTTAGTCAGTTGTACTTCACTATATAAACCTTTCGAAGCGATCACTGAAGTGATCATGTTTCTTCCAGGTGGAAAAATACCCGGCCATATTGCATGAATTTGACCCTTCCACTTTATCTGCGGATACTGTTCATGTAGAACTTGAAGTTGGTCCGTCGGTTCTGCTGTTATACGGGACGCTTTTAAAGCTTCTCATCGCGCTAAAGGTTGGTTTGCATTTCCAGGTCATGAAACGAGTGAATGATACTAATAATTTTTTTTGGCCCAAACAGGAAAACATTTTCGGAGACTATCAAGATTTCATTGACATGGAGAAATTGAAGTCCGGAGGGAACTTGGTGACCAAAACTAATCCTTTGATCGGTTCAGATCCTTCTAAAATCGATCCTAGGGAATATCGTCCTCTAGAAGTTACCGTTTCTTGTACGTTGCACGATATTCGAGCTCATCTTCTCAAGGTTGGTCCATCAAGTTTCCAAAATATCCAAGTTAGGTGTGTGTATGGTGTAATCAATCGGGATTCTAAATTGTAGAACTGCAATGAAGATGATCCTCCATGCCCTGTAATTTGTGTAGAAAGATTTGGGTTTGAGATGGATAAGAAGTACCGTGGGACAATGTTACAAGTGCTTCTGTCACCGATAATGCTGATCACTAATGACCGGCTGGATAGAACGGAAACTGGTGACAAGCACTTACAGGAAGGCTATCTGATGCTTTCGGGACTGCAGGTGAGCATAGGTTTCGATTACAAGGAAAAAACTTTTTTCCAAGAGCTACTTTAGTGAATATTGGTCGTTCCGCTTCATAGGTCCGAGGTCATGCTATGTTCAGCAGTATCGGTCGGAGGATCGATGAAGAAACACTTGAGTATTCGTGGTTGATTGAAGTGCAGTTGGGCAAACTAAGCGGACGGATAACAACACCGCATTTGGAAAACATTGTCACTGGTTGTGAAACATTCTTTCTTCATGTGCTTGATGTCGAAAATGAGTTGAGACCACCTCATTCTTTTCTGAATTGTCATCATGGAAACAGTCAGTTTGATTGCCCCGTGCATATATGCGAAGTGAATGCAGCCGATTTCAGTCCCACGGTTGAAGAATCAAAAAATGATCATCCTACGACCGAGCCGTGCAGCAGCTACGACATTTCGTCTTTTGGGAAACAAATGTCCCTGTGCCCTACGTCGGAGGATATAAAGTACAAAATGGTTAGGCTCAGTGTGGATGCTGTGGATATCTATTTAGTGGAGAGCAATTCTGCATTAAGCTTATGGGTAAGATTTGCTGTTATACTAAATTTCTTCGCCGGCTTGATCTTTTAACACCTGAGACTGAACTCTTCCAGATTTCACCTTTGCGGATGGCATTGTGCAACCTTCATGGTTATGTTATGAAGGAAGGTTTCACTTTACTGATACCCAATGTGCAGCTGCGTCATTTTGTCATGGTGAACCCCTCATTCACGAAGCGCTTCCAGTTTTCTGATGTTAATATGCAATCATCTTCGGAAACTATTACTGCTAGGTAGGTTACTTCCGGATTCGTATGAGTACAACATTAAGTTCTAAATCAATTAACGCTTTCTGTATTTATTAGTTGGACATCCAAGTTTGATCAAAGTCATCAAAGTACATCAGTACCCCAAAGTCCAACTTCCACAAGTGCTCAGTCATGGTCATACTTATGGCTGGAGGCCGGAGCAGTTGCACTTGGACCTCTTTGCATTGAAATGGCTTTCAAAGGAAATCAAGTCGCTTTGCGCACTCAGAAAAAGTAAGTTTTCATTTAACAGTCAATGCTAACGACATGTGGTAATTAATCGTTTTTTGCAGGTTTCTGATGCTGCATGACAGAATCACAAAACGATTGTGGTTTTTGTGGAACAATCTCGGGTCTTCCGATGCAGTTGAAGGGAGCCGACGGAAAGAAGGGATCAAAAAGTGCGGGTGTCTTGGTGGTTGCACGTTTTTTGGAAGCAATAAAAGCGGCGAACGATTCTTCTGGCCAAGCAAGCGAGACTGGGTTGATGGGCTGAACGTTGCTTGTTTCAGGTATAATTTGGTATATTCCATTTATTATATTTATTAGTATTGTTCTAATTCTACGTGGTCTCTAGAGTGAACAAGCCCGGAGAAGATCCTGGTTTCGGACAAAGCATTTTGAATCCCTCTGTTCTGGTCTTCGACACACCGCCCTATACAACTCAAGGAGTTTCGCTGCTGGAATTGCATTCCGAACTAGCAAGAGATACTATACCGAAATCTGGCAAGACTCCGTTTACCTTCAAGCCCTCTTTATTGGCCGATTTGAGTCACACATCATCGTCCGCGCCCTCAAACCGTTCTGAACGACTGAGTAGTACCAGTTCAACTCTGCAGTCATCCAAGCGGCGTTATTCTCAGCCTTCGCAGTTAGGACTGAAGCGTCAAGCCAGAGTGAATGACTTTGATCGCCTAAGCGAGAACCGAATCGATATAGAGGAAGATACAAATACTCTACGGCCCCCTGATCCATCCAAATATGGTCGACCTGGCTCTACTGCATCGGAGACAAGAATGGGCAGCTATTTCAACTCCGTCGAAGAAGGCGATGAAACGTTGTCGTTGGATGCGTCGACTACAACATTGCCGTTTGTTCAACCTGAAACTTCAAATGATGATGAAGAAGGACTGGATGATGAAATGGTTAAAAAGGTTGACCAAAATCTCCAATAAAATTAGTGTAATCATAAGTAGAAGATTTACCTGTAATTTGATCTTGCAGGCATGGCAGGGGAGCTTCACATCGTTGGATTCACTGTCAGATGTATCATTTATATCGGCCATGTCTGTACAAGAAGAATGCATGGTTAACCTACAGATGCACCTTAACAAACCTATTGCTGAATCTTCGTTGCTGATGCCTTGTTATATGAGTCATCTGACACAGGTTTGTAGTCCAGTACATCCATTTAGTGAGGCATTTCGTCTAGATCTTGATAGTTGAATGAATAATAATCCCATGTTCTTTTAGCTCAAATGTGACAATTGGCACATGACAGCGCCCGTAGTTGCGTCTGACTCCGTCGGTCTTGCTCCATTTGTACAGACGCAGGATGGAAAACTTATATATGCTGGTTAGTGTCATATTTCACGATTCCAAAAGGGGAAGTACAATCTGTCAATTGAATACGGGTGATTGCAGCTTCAAAATACACTCCCTTCTTCGAGCCACTGGTGGATGGGTTCACCACTCTGGCTATGTTTGGTGTTGATACTTACGCCGACATGTCAAAGTCCACACCTTCTTCTTCGTGCATCAATACACCTTCACAAACTCATTTTTGGGAAACTAGTGCATCAGCATCTTTTGCTCGGCCGGGAGATAAATTTGACTCGAGCCCAAACGACGAATTCTACCGAACAATTCTGTTATGCGATGCTGACACGTTTTCAACAAATTCATCTTCAGAATGTCTGACGTTTGTATTGCGTACCAAGAACGATGTCAACATCATGGTGTCTCCAATGCTGTTGGAAGCGTTACAAAAGTAAGGTTACTTCGTAGAATATTGGCTATCTGAAAAAACGCAACTAATGTTTAATTGAAATTTTCTTTCTCAGATTTATAGACGCGTTGACCCCTACATTGTCAACGTTGCATCCCCTCAGTGTAGTAAACCATCTTCACAACGCTTGCATCTCTAGAGTCTCCGGAGCAAATGTGCTTAAGAAGGAAAAGTCACTACTGTTATCCAGACTTCAGTGCAGCAAGAGGAACACTGCCATCAGGGCTGACGAAACTAGCCCAGTTCACACTAACCTTTATGAGGAGATCACACAGACAGCCTTCCAAGGATCAATTTCATTACCGAAGGTGATAAAGGACAATCAAAGTGAAAACTAATTTTGAAGTATTCTAATCGCTGCTTTTTCTTTAGATAAATATAACATTACTACAAGCTAGCGTGGTTGAAGAAGTGATATCGTTTTCTGCATTGGACAACATTCGGGACCTGATGTGTGTATCCCTACTGGCCGTTGCAGTAGACAAAATCAACATAAACTTCTTGTTAAGAGAGCAAACGAAAAAAATAGTTCAAGTTCTCCACCGACCCTCGATTCTCCCAAAAACGCAAAAGAAGCGGAACAAGAAGATATCGACAAGTGACTCAATGCTATCTGAGCCTGTATTCATCGAACATTCCGAAAGACAGTCTGAGCTGGTTTCAACGTCTGTCGAAATCCAAAGGATACATGGACAGCTGAGAAGGTAATTTAATAACAGCATCCAAAATCCAGATAAATAAAATGGGTAATAAGTAAATCTTTCTGCAGGCTGAAAAATGACAGCTCTATTTTGAGAGAGGCTGTCATCACCGCTATTCCGAACCATTACTCGAAAGTGTTGTTTCGATTCGCTAAAATTCCAAGTGGTATGCAGGAAATGAAGGACAGTATGTGCTCCGATTCTTCACGTGATAACCTCAAGGATGGAATATTTGCGAATAACATGGGAGGAGACTCCGGCGATGTACCAAAACTCGACAGTGATTTCAATATAGGTTCCATACCATCTACTAACCAGGTTAGGTGCCCGGATGAAAAGCTGGGGTTTGTGATGTGTGAATGCGGTCTAGAAGGCATCTCTTTGAAGGTAATTTTACATAAAGTTGAAGCCTTTCCTTGATGGAACTAAATAATTTAGTTACCTTTCTAAACTTCAGGGCGTTAAAAATTCCGAAGTTCCTAAAAAATCCGATGATAAAGAGGAGACCGTTAGCATAACGCTCTGCAACGAAGTCGGGAATCCTCACGACAAATTAGCAACGCCAAATTTGGGATCAACAACAGAACTCTTTCTTGATGACATCGAGACAAAACAGACCAATCAAGAAGAAAGAACTGAAGAAACTAAAGAAGCTTCACCTGATGCACCTGATGAAGCTGAGCAGGAACCTGTAGCCGCTGAAGAAAAGGAAGTCGAAAAACGCCGTGAAACAGCTACAGCATCTTGTGTTATCCATTTAAACACTATGTGGTACAATTTTGCTGCTCCGCCGCAGACTCCAATCACCAGAAAAATTGATTTTACCAGGTACTTACGCAGCAATATACATGGATATGTCATATAACATTACAAAGAACATCTACTTATAACTTGATTCTTATCGCAGAATGGATTGGAATCTTGTGAGTACAGCCTCTACAGCAATCAATGCTTGGCTTAACCCTGTAGATCAATTAACGCTCTCCATCGTTGGTCTCGTACGAGGTCATTCAAAACGAGCTACAGGACTCCTTGCGTCCCTTATGGCTGAGGCTTTGGACGTTGAGGCAATTCATCAACCTGTCAGAGTAAGTCGGTTTGCACAGTTTCGTGTTGGATTGTGATTCTAATTCCTCGATTTGGATGCGCTGGTCAAGCATGGGAGCCAGAAAGTCATTATTTTGTGGGCTATAACCGTGGTTGTTTTCGGTCAGCATCTTTGACCTGAACTTCCAAGTCGTGGATTTTCACGCTGTTTTCGTTCGTGTACACTGCTCATATTCATGGCTCAAGCGTCTAATTTTCACGTTTTCCTTATTCTTATAGAGCAAGTACAACAAATTAACTCCGTTGGCTAAAACTTTGCATGAAGATCCATCTTGCCAGTTGAATATCGTCTTACAGCGCTATATAAACAGAACGTCGTTGGCAGATATTGATGCAAACGTTGCAGAGCACTGCTTACCCCCGCTGTCAACCTTGAGACAGGTAATACCAGATTTTCAGTTTGGCAAAAATTTCTGAAACTACAAAAACAAAATCGTTATTTTTTGTAGGGCGTGATCGTCTTGAGCCGACAATGGAAAAATGTGTTGTACACTCCTCTGCTTTTAGAGCACAACCTTAAATCAAAGAAAGCGAAAAACTTTACAGTAACATTTACGTTACCGCAAAGTGAAGAAGTAAGGGAGATAATCTGATCTTTTTACGCTCATTGGCTCATCATGTACAATATCAAACTAAACTATGTTTGTTTTGTAGGAAAGTCCTGGTTCAGACGGAGAAATCTCTGGCGAAGAAACTACAGATGAAAGAGCAACGTTGCTCGAAACTGAAGGAGGTACCGTTTCTCTGCAGTCTATCAGACTGAATAAACGTAAGTGGAGATTATTCTGCTAATGCTGAATGTAATATTTGATTATTTCTTTTAACGTATTTGTGCCGTTTAAAGGATCAAGGGGTAGCAACGTTTCTACGATTAGTGAATCTTCTGGGCTCCATCACACTGTAAGACTATCAATGATTGATTCAACTTGGAAGAATGTGTATAATTTTTCTGTCTGTTTTTGCTGATTCAGGGACATAAACGGCTTCCATCTCAATCTCTGCTTAGTTCGACAAGAGCTAGCGACGTGTATCCGTTCGTAGAAAGTTCCAGAAACCAAAATGCAGTATTTACTAGCAATGACGTACCCGATGATAAGAGGTAGGGCTTCATAACAGTGATCACATCGGTTTTGAATTTTTCATTTAATGGCCGGTTTTATAGGAAAACTGGGTCCATTGGCAGTATCATCACAGGTAACTGGTCAAGCTCTTCATCCGAAAATCTTGACTATGTCCATTCCGGCAAGAGTTCGCCACGACGGAAGAAACCGAACCAGACCAACGTTATCAACCAAGTCAACGAATGGAACAATAATAACGAAACTCAGACTGCCGAACCTCCTGTACGCTAAACTGACATTCCATCATAATATGTCGCATGGTACAGTCGTAATGATTCTTTAATTTTTCAGACCACGCGACATAGTGCCATTTTGTCGGAACAAAGTCACGAAGAAAGCCTCTTACTTGGAGCTCATTCGAAGTTCCCTCAGCATCCATCCTTGATGCTGTTAGACGCTCACGTAATTTTTCAACCGTTACTTACAAGTATGAGCCTGATGCCACAGCAAATCGTTGGCTATTCCTTGGATCAATGGGGATCACATTTGTCGATCAGAGCCGGCATTGATGTCATGAAAATAGACATTGTGGAAAGTGAAGGCAAAGGAATAGGTCGGGGTTCGATGAAAAGTAATAAAAGTAAGTACACATAATTCGATGCACATTTAAAATGAGCCTGTCATTAATAATCTTGTTCCCTGTTAGATTTCACTCTCCATATCCCTCCCGAGACACCTGCATTTATTTGTCAGAACATCATAGTCGAGGGAGATTTAAAGAAATCTACAGATCTTTCGTATAGCTCGATTAACCAGAAGAATATGATATACCTATCCCGCAACTACTGGAAGAAGCAAGCCAAGAGCGAAATAATATTTAGCCTGAATATCGACTACATATCACAGCAGGTGAGCAGCTGTTGGGTAATATAAAATTCGATTTGTATAAAATTCAGCACTGCTTTAGTTTCGATTTCTCTGGATAATATAGGTCAACATGCCATTGCTTCGCTTGCTACACCAAATTACTACTATGTATCAAAATGTGAAAGAAACGCAAATGGAGTTAAGGGAACAGCGCCCAGCTCAGCATGTGGACTCCAATGTTATTCACAAGCACAGCAGTTCATCTGGTTCGGATATTCACGAGCGAGGCAATCAAAAGGATAATAAGGAAACCGCAACAAAAGAAGTCCCTGAACAAAACACGACTTTGAACACCACGGTTTCAACTACTGCTTCGTTAAGGACGCCTCATTTGGCTAGCAGAACACAGAGCTTCGCACAGAGGTTCCGTACAACCAGCAGAGCCGTGATTGGGGGAGTACGTGCGGGTTCTGAAGCTGTTAGAACTTCCAGTGCATCGCAGACTCCGACTTCAGTTCGAGGAAACGAGTTTACAACTACAGATGCTCCAGCTCCAGTTCCGAAGATACCAATAGAGCAGCGTGCAGCATCTCCTCATCCTAAATGTTGGAGAACTATCTACTACTTATTGGACTTGTATGCCACCAGACCAGAAACTAAGACAATCATCAACAACAGACCAACGATTGGACAAGATGTCCATGATAGCTTCCATTCGCGCACTCCTCGTCTCAGCACATCAAGAACTTATGAAAAGGATGGAGAAACCGACATTGAAAAAGGGTTGCATGCTGAGGTCGGGCCTACTTATGCCACCAGCTCGTTGGAAAAGCAGAGAGACTCAGCGTTCGAAAGCCCGCGATTATCGATATTCGGAGTAGCCCGTATCCAGCGTACAAGACTTTTGGCTTCTCTTAGCGGATTGAAACTAGAGGCTGAGATCACAAATTTACAAGCTTCTAGCTCATACAAGAAGAAAATGCGCCCTTTGACTGTGGAGTTGAGTCTGACGGGTCATGTTGGTGAAGCATTAATAGTGTTGCTTGAAGGTGTAGCTCCTAATCAGCAGTAAGTGAACTTCTCATCTAAGATTATGATGGTGAATGGTTTGAGAAAATAATGGAGATTATTGTGAATTTGCAGAACTGTTGTGCGAGTTTCAGTGGCAAAATCTGGAGCACTCTATTCCAGTTTATCTAAACGCATGAAGGATAAAAACTGCGGCCTTTTAACAATTGGCCCTATCAATATCGACATCCCACAGCATCCAGTCGTGCTTCATGGCATGATGACCAGAAGCACTAAACAACTATCGAACACACTTCAGGTTGGCACCCTTTCAGCTACAGTATAAATAAAAAATAATGATTTCTTCATTCTATTTCAACATTGACACCCTGAACCATAGGAATTCCGTGTTAATCGAACTTCGAGTCGCATCTCTCGTGGTACAACCTTCGACGAAGTGGATTTCGCTGCGCATGTGCCGTATATGCCAACTACTACACATGCTGAGAATCCGCTAGTACCACCCAAGAGAAAAGAATCCGAAGCTGGCTTCTTCCAACCACTCGTCATGCAGTTCACTGTTGGTTTAGAGGTATGCTGTTCATTAGATTTCATGGAGCTTGTTTCGAGGCATCATTCCGGAATATGTAAAAAATAATTAATGATTTGAACTTGTAGAGTTTGAGTATCACAGCAGCCTTACTCCCCTCCTTGCAAGCTCAGTATAAGATGGAGGCCGTAAAATGTTGTGGAGCTACTGGAAGCAAAGCAAAGTTCCAAATCAAGTTGCCCTCTCACAATCTGAGCTTCACCACAAAACTAACGGTATGTACCCTTACAAGCATGTATAAGTACATGTACTTTGCAGAAGTATTTTTTGGACAAGTTACCTGAATATCATGTTTTCTGTAGATACCCAAAGATGCCGAGGCTAACTTGCCGTCGGAAGCAAGCATATCTCTACCTGAAGTAAATGTACTGGCTGAATACATACTGGACGACAAAAATCCAACAGACTCACACATACTTGATGGCGTAGTGCTCCGACACGGCAGCTACCTTAAAGCTAATGCTAACATAGGAACTTTTGAGCATTGTCTTACAACGGACTTGCTGAATCATTTGGTGTTCGTTCAGAAGGTGAATTTCTCAATATTTTTCGTGAAGATATGATATGTTTGTGCTAGTTATGACTAAATCACATTTCACATGGTTCATTCTTAGGTTTTCATGAAAGAAGTAAACGAAGTGGTATTGAAAATGTCAGGAGGTGATAAGCCTGTACCGTTGTGGGAGGATGAAAGCTCTACCTCAGTCAAAAGTCTCCTATTTACGCTTGTTGTGTCGTTGGAGGTGAGGACTTCGAGAACTATTTTTCCAATTCAAAGTTGTCGCTTGAGTTCACAAGTGTTATTGTTTTGTAGAGCATTCAGATCACGGCAACAACTCCAACGAATACCGCAGTCCGACTCGAAACAGGGCAGTTAGAATTCCAAATGTCTAATAGAGTTCAGGGGATGAATGCATCGTACAAGCAAAATGCGCATTCGAAAATGGCTTCCAGCAGCTCCGTTCCTTTGAATCCTCGACACCAATATCGCAACAACAAAGTTTTCATTAAGGCTCAAGTTGATGTTAATGTTAGTCTTGGACAGTTGATACGAAATGTGGTGTTCGAGGAAGCTGATTCGGAATATCAACAGTACGCGTTTTTCAAAACAAGAATCGGTAATGGTGCTTACAGCAATCAGTCGTGTCTGAATCGTTGCTATCATGCACTTCAACGTTTGCAATTGTAGGTCTTCGGAATGCTTTGTCTGACGAAATGAGTGGAGTGGACGCTGACAAGGAAGTCGTCTTGATTACTCTGACGAGACCGTTAATCTATGTTCAACCCGTCGCTGTCGACAAAGCAATTCTTGTATGGATAAATTACAAGAATGCTTATGAGTATTGGAATGAACAAAGGGGATCACTCAATTCAGAAGTGATGAGTACAATTCCAACCCCATCGGTAAGTCAAGCGTTAAGTATAACATGAAATCATTTTTTGAACTTGCGTTACTAACAAGCTTGGCGATTTTATTTCAGGTTATATTACCGGATAAGCCACAAATTAATGAGCTCCAGGAGCATTCGAGCATACTGTTTCTCCAGCTAACGGTGAACGATATGGGCATCTCAATTCCTTTGAATCCGTCTCCTCACGTATGGCTGCTTTCAAATTGTTCTGGTTACGGGTTTTTCATCTTGTATCACCGGTTAAAAACGATATAATCTTTGCAGAGCTGGAGTGGCAGGGAAACAGAAAACCGTGGTGCTGTTGTGGTCACACTTGAAAGCACTAGTATTTCAGCATGTAGCTCTGGTTCGTTAGTTAGTAAAGGGAAGTTCACCGGATTGTGCTTCAGGTTCAGTGATGACATGGTTTCTATGGACGACTGGAAACCGAATCTACACGATCCATCAGTCATGAACTTCTGTGTAGTTTCCGAAGGCACGTATGAGGTCTGTTCACGAACGACATCACAACATCAGCAGTCAGGTTGGTGCATAAATTTTCGCCATCAAGTTTGTCCTTATAAAATCTAACGTTAAACTTCTGTTGCAGAAAATGCGAAATGGTTCTTGAACGTTAAATGGCAAATGGAAGGAGTTGACATGCATGTGGATGTGAACATTGGAAAGCAGTTGTCTGCACTTGGGCATACCCTCACTACTTTAGCAGCATTTGAGGAAGAAGACGATGAAACAAGCTCAGAACGTGACAATATTCTCAACTCGCAAGAAGTTCTTGACTATGGAGAGGGAACACCTGGTCGCTCTGCTTCGCAAGTATGACTTTTCCAAGTAAAGGCAGCACATGTGATATGGTACTTAATATTAACTTTAATAGGAATCGGTTACATTGCGGCGGCAAAAATCTCAACCTGCGGACAGCCTACCGAGCTTCATTACTGACTTGTCTTTGGGACCAAAGCAGCGGCGGAACTTACTCGAAAAGGAAATGCAAGAGAGGGTAACACTAATAGCTGAGATGAAGCGGCAAGGAGTTCCCCAAATGGTCATCGAAGAAGAACGAAAGAAGCTTCAAGAGTTGGAAAATGTTGCATTCAGGGTTTGTTTCAAATCAATTAATTCAAATGTATCTTTGAAAGGCAAGGATAAATGCTATAATATTTTTGGTTCGGCATAGGATTTCCGACGAGACTGGATCAAAAAGCTCCGCCGGCAAAGCACAAAAGCCGTCAGCATTAAAGACAAGTTTGGGTTGGGCACAACAAAACCCTTGACAATGAGGTCAAAATCATTTGCTGTTTCATCCCCTACATCGGAGTCCCGCTTCGATATTGGAAGGTTAGCTGGGGCTGGTTGTATTTTTTGAGTTGCTGGATATTGCATGGCTTTTTAGCACGGCTTGATCAGAATGGCTTTCAGTAAGGCCTTGAAATTTAGCTCTGCAGCTGTGATGACAAACTTATGAGTCTTGTTGACTCCATTTACAGATGCACCTTCAGAAGAGAGTGAAGTTTATTTTCGTCGCGCTGAAGTAGTATGATTCAGTATGATTTCATGCATGGTTTCATGTGATGTTACTCGTTGTTTCGGATCGTAACTTGTGATAGTTTTGAAAGTTTTGCATATACATGTATTGTCGGTCCTGCAGCCTTGATTGCCATACTTTCGTAAATATTTTAGTTCGAAAGCCTTCGATGTGATGAAGAGAAGTATGCTTGACGTTGTTGTTCTGCAGCCCATACCATAAGCTGTAACTGTATATCTACCATCGTTGAAAATATTGATTTGAAATTTTAGCCCTGTCGATGCTGCTGCATCACCGAGCACCGATAGCTCTCCACAAGGACCATCAAGGTCTTCCTCACTTCGATTTAAACCTAAGCAAAGAGTCACCTTTGGAGAAACGCAGCGGTATAACGGCTTATTGCCAATTATTGTGTTTTATACCTTACCAACCAGCACACCTCAATCGTACTAAAACCAGCAGCACTTTTATCGAATAAATTAAGGCACACATACTGATGTATTCGGTATCGAAACTTAACCTCACATGATAGGAATGACATAAGCTAACTCGTACAGATGCATGATCGCAAAGGTTGGAGGGTTGCCATGTAGATTGGAAAATTGAGTATCAACTAATGCGTTACGTATTTCGCAGGCAATATTCCGTGGATAGCGCTAATAATGCTGCAACACCCGATGAAGACGAGTATATGGGTGTATGGCTGGATGATGATAATACTGATCATATGAAAGGGTGAGCAAAAAGCCAAACAAGATCGAATCTTCCTTTCTAATGACTGATGTAGAATTTTATTATTCCAGAGATGGCAAAGAAACTGGACACGTGACACCAGGAAGCTCGATATCACATAAAGCACTAGAACCTAATGTAGATTTAGAACTGGATGTAACTGTTCTTGTCAACAGCGGTAAATGCGTCCTACACACAAAAGTTAAAGACGATGAAGCTGAATCGAGGTATTTGATTTCGCAAGTAGTTTTGACTGACGATTTAAACCTGAAGGTCCATAAAATTAAACCCTTTGCTTTGCAGGTCCAGAAAGAAACATGAACGCAGCGGATCTGGCTTTGACTCGCTACTACAAATGGGAAGTCCAATGTCATCCAGGAAGAACAAACACAACGTGAGCAGCAGCAGCAGGATCAAATCGCCGTTTAATACCAGTACTACTCAAACTGACGTTACCGTGTTTCATATTCCTGGACTCGATGTTAAGGTATTTTTTGAAAGTTTGAGGCGAATCTGCCAGGCATTGGAACGGAGTCTGACGTATGGTGTTTTTGCAGATACACTATGATTCACATATATTGTACGAAGACAGAGATAAGGACATTTTGAATATGACTGGAAGGTCTACAAATGAAAGAAATGACACGGGTTATGTTGGACCTACGATAATTACCAGCCGAAAAGGAGGTGTTAAAAAAGGAAATTTGTTTGCTTGGGCAACGCTACATTCGGTGCCAGAAGAAACTATCATCAGTCCACACATTTTGGACTTCTTGGAACAAACGCTGGAACCTATACCTCTACCCGCTAGTCAGAAGAGTCTTGATGGTGCTAGTGTAGCTACAGGTTAGTATTCATTGACGTATCGAAAATGCAGATGAAGTTTTGGTATAATAAAGTCAACATTGACCTTCCAGATGCTGCAAGTGGTGTCCCCAGTACCTACGCTTACGCATCGTTCCCGGTGGATGTTGTAGTGTACTTCCATATGCAGCCATCAATCTTCAGATTTTCGTGTCAGCCAATATCAAGAGTCGAGTGCATGCTGAGGTTGCCATCTTTAGACATTGTGTTCTCATCGAAACGAGCTGAAGAAGAACAAGAGTAAGTTTACCTCTGTTTTTTCGAAATCGCCTTCTGTGGAGCTTATCGTTACTGTTTCCTCGTTACAGTGAATTCGGAAGTCCTGCAATTGTGCCCTCAAAGCTAAAAACACGTTTTTCTACTGACGGGCTTAAGGACAAAGACGGTGGCATCCAGCACATCGCTGTCGGTGGGCTGAGTGTAACTGGTTGTCTGTCTGACTTCTCGATGAATATATTCCATCCTTATGGTGCTGCTAAGAAAGCTGGTACGAAAGTCACGCTCATGTAACTATCGCAGAAATATTGAAATTCTAAAGCTTTTTCTTCTTCAGGCGAATGGAGTCCTCTCAGTGACAATGAAAGGAAAGATTCTGTGAGTATGAATGTGGAGTTTGTGAAGATCAATTTGTCTCGAAGCAGAAAAATTCACTTCACTGTTGCGAATACCAGCATGGATAAGGACAGCAAGAGTTTCCATCAAAACAGCACAGAGCAGCAACAAGCAGCCATCCGGTTTTCCAGTAAGTGACTAATGTTAATATAGTTTGGTGCATTTTGCAAAGAAAACATGTCACTTTGTATCGGTATTTTACAGCTATCGTTGATATTGGATCCGCATCATTCAAGTATGATATGAGGCGCCTGACTGAAATTCTTGCTTTCCCGAAAGCATGGTACAGGCGTTCCATAGTAAGACGGCTGTTTCTTGGGGATTTATCTACAGCTTCAGTATTTGATGATTCCGCTAGTCTGCAAAATCGACTGTCCCACGAAGGGAGCCCAGCTTCGTTCAGGTACGAAATAGAGATTTGTATTGTAAAATTCTGATGCTGGCATATAACAAACGTGAATTCCTTCAGGGATGAAAGACGCCCTTCGTTGAGCTCAACGACGCCCAGAGAAAAGTTGAGGTTGAATACTGATGAAAAAGAAAGGCGCCGGACCAAGCATGCGTCGAAGCTTGCAGTCAGTGACGCTGCAAAAGAACACACAAGCAGTGCTACTTGGGAAACCCTTGTTTTGTTTGCTGTCAATTTCACGAAACTGAACGTTCAGATGAACATGGGCAACGTGATGGGGAATGTCAGGTAAGACTTCTTGATCCTAAGTTATTTTTCGATTTACCAAAAATCGATAATTGACTACGTTCCAGCTGGCTCATCACTGATGCAAAATCCGAAGGACGATTGTCCATTGGAAGTACTGGGCATAGGAATCTATACATTGGCATCGGCCTAGATTCGTCTCACATCGACGCTAAAGGAGGCATTGTTGCCGGAACGTTCGAGCTGGCAAACTTGAATACGTTCTTACGAAGTCAAGAGGATGCTGGAGTTGAACCACACCATACAGTTGGCTTGAAAATGTTCGGAATGGAACTCCGCTTGGATTTTATGGGAACAAGTGTTCTCATGGGAAGAGTTAGTGGACTGGAAGTCATCTTGAAGGATGAATGGCAAGTCAGGAGTTTGCGAAGACCTCAGTCAGATGTTGCCCTTGCCACTTATCGGTATGTAAAATCAACTGATTCTTTAAACATACTGTTACGGCATTCGTACATGAACATTTTTACAGCCCTGCAACTATTTTCATCCATGGTGATCTTACATGGGATCAACTGCAGCTGATGATCTCGAAGTCTACCACCGTGGACCTCCTAAAAATGCACTGCAAGTTAGAGGAATTTTTCAGTCAGCAGTTCAAGAGCAGCAAGTGGGTATTCTCGACCTTGCAAGTTGAAGGATCCAGTGGAGCTACAAGACCTAAAAAACAGAAAAAGAGAATACCTGAAAGTAAGACAGGAACAGAAAAAATTCAGAAACTGATCTCTCAAATGATTGATTGCATGTATCTGATTTACAGGCGGTTTATGGGACGAAATTAGGCATCATCGGCATTGGCAACAGGTGCTGCAAAAAGTGTCTCTGCTGAACATCAGTTCTTTGCTAGCACCGTTACCTGAAGTGGGTACTGTTCTTGGTGGAACCATGGACCTGCATGGGCAGAATATCTCGCTTGCTTGTTTCCATGGGGTCAACTTCAAGGCAAAATCATGGGCTCTGTTCAGCTTGAAGCAGCCTTTCATTTCATTTGCTACAGAAGCTCAAGAAACATATTCCGCAGAGCACGGTATGTGGAAATCGGGAATCCAGTGAATATTTCGCGTGTTTGCCATTATCGTTTGAGAACTTACTTAATTTTCATGTTTTAGAATCCGGAGCAGTACATGTAGGGCAAAATTTGAATTTCTCCCTCGGTCAGCAAAACCAGCAGGCAATGACAATCGGTACTAGCGGAAGTGGTACTCATGATAGCATGGCGACTGTATGTCGTATCACCAGGAATGTAATGTTCCCCCCACAATTCCGAACATTGCAAGAATGGTTCCATTATGCTTTTGCTCCGAGTGAAATCGATGGTAAAAGTTTTGTATTGATGCATCATAATAATTCAACTTTAAATGTTAATTAGGATGTGCCTACGCACTTCTTTCTTTATAGACGTCCAAAGGTTCCCAAGCTTGGAAAAAGAACGAGACAGGCAGGATAGAGAAAGAGCTGATTCAGGTGGAAATGAGCGCAGAACGCCAGCACGACTACACAATCCGAATCATAATCGTGAAGAAATTTTCGCACTCCCTAGTATGGAACTGACGTTCAGAACAGAGCATTTCCAAGAGTGTCGTACTCCTGAATCCACCGGTATGTGACACAAGCTTCAAGAATACGAATCTGGAGAACCCCACTAAACTGTGCTAATTTATTTTTGCAGGCACAAGACCCGTGGTGGAGTGCAGTTTTATCACAGAATTTGGGGATCATATATTTGTAACTGTAGATGCAGAAGCTTTCTTCTTCCTGCATGACCTGATCACATCATATGTCAAAGAAAAAGAGAAACTGGTAAGAGAAAAAAGTTTCGACCTCAATGATGTACATTAAGATCAAACTGTAAAAAGATTTTCCATCGTTAGGTCTCAGCCCAGTTGGCAGCCGGAAGGAGTGTAAGTCCTTCCCTACCTTTAGGCGATAGAGACTCACATGGCTTGATATCCAGTGCTAGTTCGTCCTCAGAAGACGCTAATTCAGGTACGCAGCAAAAGTTATCCCCACCTATTATGCCTCCGGGAATCGACGAGTCTGCCCTTCAGCGTGATTGGCGAGACTTCAGATGCAAGACTTGGCAACTCGAACCCACTGTCAGGTACGTGCCCATTAAAGCTGCTTGCAATATAATGGTGAAAGACAAGTAACATCAGTTTCTCTCCTGTAGATTGCTGTCATGGTCAGCGGAATTGGGATACGGAGTAGATTACATTCTGCAAAAATTAGGCTTTTCACACGCTCGAACAACCATTCCGAAGTGGATGCAGAGAGGATTTATGGATCCTTTGGACAAGGTGCTATCAGTTTTGGTTTACAGGATGGTAGATCTCGCTAAAAGTGAAAATCAACCTCGGGACGCGAACCAGTAGTCATTAAAATGTGTTCAGATGATTCCTATTAGCATTTTTATGTATACGTTATACAGTAATTTGAGCTTTTTGTCACAATTCAGAAAGATAGACTTGTTTTTGTAACATCTTTTTCTCAAAGTGTTTTTGTTACAAACAGCCTTGTGACGTAACATCAAGCGATCCTAACCTTATCCCTAAATCATGTGTTCC
Organism: Sphaeridia pumilis; assembly: GCA_034698345.1. Lineage (NCBI taxonomy): Eukaryota > Metazoa > Arthropoda > Collembola > Symphypleona > Sminthurididae > Sphaeridia > Sphaeridia pumilis. The sequence goes on from JAQGBJ010000030.1 coordinate 46,887, forward strand.
CATGTTTCCAATACACATATTGTTATGACTTTCAAACGCTTGCTTTTATTTAGCTGTGGGGTAATTGATGAAAAAGCAATACTATGAAGATAGGCGTAAGTTTTATTATTGTTGTACTTGGTACTGAGATAGGATGGAAGCGTGAAGAAGCGATATTTTACGTATGAGACATCCCCAGCGAAAGTTCAACAGGTAAAGCACTAGTCGATAGGTATCACATTCGTGCCGCAAATAGTCACAACTGTAAGGAAGCAAGCTATTTAAGAATGTAGGCCAGTAACAGCCTGTTTGTTCGCCCACACTATGTAATGCTTTAAACAGCAGAGGCTGCGGGAAGTGGCCAATGATTGATATTACGCGATATATTGATTTATCTTTCCTGTGATAATTTATCGGAATACGATTGTTTCAATAATTTAATAAACAACTTCAATATTGGTAATTTATCATGGAACATTAGTTATCAATCTTATTACTTCCCGCCTCTAATTTTAGAATGGAGTCAGTCGTCTCGAATGACTAATTCTCATAAAGCCCTTCAGAGCTAGGTTTGGTGTCGGATAAAATTTTCCGGGAGAAATTTAGCTTGGTCACTGAACGGACAACTATGTCCAAATGTCCACTATAAGCCTTGAGAAATATGCCTCATGTCCGGCCATAGGAGCAGATTTCGCAAATCAATTAGATACAGCACTAAAGTAATACATTTCAAGTGCATTCCAAGAGATTATAGCCGTACGGTCTGACGGCAGTAAAGCGAATGCCGCGGTTTCTTAAGGAGTAAAGCTGGCGGGGGTGATTCGGGGCGCTCACCAGTTCTTTACGGCACCGGGAGACAGAATCGGGCGGGATCTTGGGGTGAACTCTTAAAGCTTGTCTGGGACGTATGCACATGTATTTAATACATAACTTTATGCTGACGCTAGAATGAGAACCAAAGAAACCGAATATTCAGAAGCAAACGTACGAAAGTTTTGGAAGCAACTGGAATCCGAATCAGTGTTGTCTTGTCAGGAGCAAAGAGGATTGCTTGAGCGTAGGTCAGTGCTGACTTAAGATAATTTAGCGACGAAGAGGAAACAGGTCGAAGAAAAATTTACTGCATCCACAGGTGCTCCAATAGCTAGACAATTAGGAGAGCCAAGTGCCAATTCGAAAGACATCATCTGGCCAAGCCTATTCGTTCGTTACCTCTAAATTTGGAGAAATGCATCCGTATAGCAATTCTGCGCATTACCAGAAATTTAATTCAATTAACTACTATGGTACCAATTGTGGGCCTCCTGGTGACGGTCAGTTCTATCATCACAATCAGCAAGCAACGGTGGAACCTAACAATAACGTGAACACGCTAAATAATCGGCATTTGAGCAATAATAATTGGAAGAGACTGAGCAATGGAGGAAGCAACGAGTTCAACAATACTTCGACCAGCGATCACAAAAGTGGTGACCAGGGGAATTACCGTGATAGTAGCCACTGCTATGACAACAGTGACAAAAGTTTCCAGCAGAACCTCAACTACTCGAGGAATTTCCGTCCTGACCCGCCAACTTTGTCGTGTCGACAGGAGCTGAGTCCAGGCTTCTACGATGAAATGGATGGGCAGGGGCACAGTTTGAAGTCGGAGGTACGTTTGGATCTTGAAGTTGTCATTACGGCTGGAAGAAGGTGGGCAGTGGGTTGGTAATACAATTGAAATCGGGATGTGAATTACAGGATGAAGACGACTCCATTTCTGGTGGCTCAAGCGTGAGCGATGACCACGTACCTCACGTTTTAGCGCCTTCCCACAATGGCGGACATGCTCCGCGAAAATGTTTACTTTGGGCTTGCAAGGCGTGCAAAAAGAAGACTGTGACAGTTGACCGGCGGAAACAAGCGACACTTAGAGAACGAAGACGCTTGAGAAAGGTAAGAAAATGAGCTGGATTATAGGAAATCAGAGAAGCAAAATTAATCTTGGATCTTGAAAAAAGGTGAACGAAGCATTCGAAAAACTGAAACGCCGAACGTGCAGCAACCCTGAGCAGCGGCTTCCAAAGGTAGAAATTTTGCGAAGTGCCATTGAATACATTGAAACATTGGAGGACTTACTGCAAGGATCTTCGTCATCGACGTCCTCCGGCGATAGCGTGACTTGTGGATCTCATCGCGAATATCTACGGGACTCTTGTGGGCTGTCATCAAGTTCCAATTCCTTAATTTTGGTAAGTGTCGCCAATAATTATTTCACATTTCTCTGCTATATTGAACGTGGAGGGATGTAACAGGTGGTCGGAATCTGTTTTTATGAAAGCACAAGTTATACGTTTTTACAAGATTTACGTGTGTTTGCCGAAAGGGGGATGTGAATGGAACGTGTGTTTATGTGTGGCGGCAAGTGTTTTTTGTCCAAAACATGAGCGGCATTCGGAAACTTCTCGCAAGTTTACAAGGAAGCGGGTAGTAGGAGATAGATTGCCGTCATGGCACATAAATATTTTGGCCGAGTGTTTGCCAATGCGATTCTCATATTTTGAGATATTAATGCGGTTCCTTATTTATGGACCTATCTCATCAAGAAGGAGGTTGATTGAATTATTACTTTGGTGCACCGCCTTTTTGCGTTTCTATGTTCTGCCGATTTAATCTATGTTCTCTACACAGACAGAATTTTGCTGATCATATTTCTAGGCTTTAATTCATATTCGAACAAGTGGTTCATGAGTAGAGGAACGAAGAAGAAGAAATCCGGTCGCTTCTTGCCCCGAAAGCAAAATAAAATGAAAAGAAGCATTCAGTCTTCCCATTCCCACATGTGGTTGAGGAACACATTAAAATTTAAAAAGGACAGACTTCATCTTGATGATGAAAATATTCTGGTTCTGCTAGAAAGACAGCGTTAACCAGCCGTCAGAAATGGAGATTATAACTTTTGAACTTGGAACGGTAACATAGTTTCAGCGTTACGAATGCACCGTTTTAGCCAAAGTTCGTCAAGACAAGGTTTTTAAATTTTTCTTTAAAATGTTTTCTGAAGCAGAGCAGACGTGTGTTTGCTCGGCATACCTCTCGGTCCAAAGCAGTAAAAACAGTAGTAAAATCAATTGGAATGGATTAAAAGACAAGGTTTTCAAGTTTTGACTTTGTAGCGTGAAATAAGAAAGTATCGGATTGCGCCCTGTAAAATCTGGTTAAGGCGAGAAGGGTGTCATGATTCTGATGATTTTTGCCAGTTTCGAATTTCATAGCTTAACACTAACACTTGGCAGAGTGAAAAGTATAAAAGGCTAAAAGCCTCTGGATTACCACAAAACGGGTTTTATGTATCCACCCAAACAGACTCTCACAGCCTCACCACGCAGCTACCCGCGCTGCCATAAAGTCTAAAAAGAAAGTCGAGAATTTCATTATGGCTTACGTAAGTGGCTTAAAGGTGATGAGTTTATGAAGTGGCATATGACAGCTTTGAGTAGGAAGGCCGTATATTGTAAGGGATTCGGTGACGACAAAAATTTCAAAACAAGACAAAATAATACAAGCATGCATTGTAAAAGCCGGGCTTTACGTTTTGGTCTTTCCCTTGAGAGACTTTGAGGGGATGAGAGGGAGGAATGGAAGGATGTGTATAGTAGTGCGTTCTGACGGAAGCTTTGAAAAGAAAACAAGGGGATGAAATGTTGATGTGTTTCTAATAGATTATTGGACAGCAAATTAACGAGCAACTATATACACTACAACCCTTGAAGCTTGTGGTGGATGCCAAAGTCTAAACGATAATTGTTATAGGCGTGGTAAGGGTTGTGGAAGCAGTTCGAGCCCTCGAATATGTTTCGAGTTCGCGGGAACGGATGCAGCAGTATAAAAACTGATAAGTTACGGCGTGAAGCCGCCGCTCGAGCTGTGTACATAATCAAGAATGTGAAAATGCCCGGATGGAAAAGTCAAAACAAGAAACTGAAGACATGAAATGTGTTAAGCCGTGAAGAAGCATCCTCGGAGGGATTATTGGAGTGTATCATCATTCTATAATGTCAGAGTTGTTGTTGGGAAATGTTTAAACTTTGAGCAGCTCAAGTTTGGCCGGAGGAGGATTGTTTCAAGTTGCGAGTAAGCCTTTAGAGACAATGCAGATGAGTTACTAGTTTCTAATAGCTCATTCAGTCAGTATGTTGCAACAAGGGCAGATGAGAAAGCAAAAGATCTGCTGATGAGAGCGACACAAATACCCGGATTTACCACCGGACAGCCGAATGAGGAACGGAACAAATTCTGTAGGGTTCAAGTACATGGTAGTAGTCAATTTGTCTCGAAATATGAGCTGTCTTGAAACAAGGGGACTTGTAAATTGTAACTGTATCAGCTCTAGCTCAAATTTTGTCAACAAACGTGTCTTTTTCCACAAGAGCTGTTTCCAAGTGGGCAATTAATGTGGATTATGAGAATCATGTCCCGCAAGTGGACACTCGATCCCAAAACTTGTTACCAAATTAAATTATAGGTTTGTTTATCCAACATGGACAAAATTTAAAATGTTTCATTGTGTGGTTTCAGGGAGAAATTGCTATTCTATGACTTTGAGCTCCCAACTTGACATGACACAGTGATTAAATTTTTTCTGAAGCGAAAAAAGCTTAGATATAACAAATAGGTGCTGACACATTGGTGTTTGTTTAAACGGCATATTTGTGCAAGGATATAAATGAGAGCATTCTGCCGCCGCCGCCGATCAATAGTCAAGAGAAGCTGGTAAATTTTTACAAGTAGGTAATTTTCTGGGTGGTGTAAAATTAGGGACTCATTTTTGGAAAGAGCGTGTAAAATTATAAAGACATTTCCGTCACGTGCTCTCTCAAGGGGGGCCTATTAGTAGCCCGACCCGCTACTGCATTACGTGGTTTAGAAATAGACGCAGCTGGAAGCCTTGAAGAAACAATGAGGGAAACGGTAGGACTTTTATATCGGCTATTTGCGTTGACTTTCTGTAAGCTGAGAAGTAATTTGAAACCAAAAGTGTTTCAGGCTTTTACGACTCCACTTTAGCAGAAAATGTCGCTCGGGTCATCTTAAGGAAGAAGTTAAAGTGTTTGATCCTCGAACGACGATGCAAGTCCCCAGTCGAAGCTACTTGGGGTTTTAGCCTTTACTGTTGCGTACGTAAATGTTGCGAAATTTAACACTTGATTGATTCTTGTTGTTGTTTACAGACGTCGACGTCACCGGTATATTTTCGCGACCGGATTTCTCATCCGAGTGGTTCCCAAAACTCTTCGTCGCCTTTCGCTCCTCTCAATGGTACGTACTGTATATAAATATAAACATTTTCTACACTTTGACCGCAGGCTGTAAATGAGAAAAAACTTGAGGGTGAAAGCAAACGGATCTTGTGGCAAGTGGAGATCTGCAACGCCAAAAATTAATGAATTATAGCGATACAAGCAACTCCACTCACATTTTTATATTAAGCTGTTGCTGCGTAGGCGGTCGGAGGAACATGTGTGTTTTAAGCAGAACATGAAACAAATGGGCTGGACTTATTTCCTGATTCTAATTAAAGAACTGGGAAAGAAGGGCGTTTAAAGATGGAGACGGAGATGAGGTGAAGTTAATACAAGACATTTCTGTGACTAGATTCAACTAATAAAGCGCTACTGGTTGTAATTTGAAGGACAAGATTTATGGGGAGCGGTGCACTTGTGCATGATTTACACGATTACCTTCTTCTTCATCTCATAATCATATAACCGTAAAAAATTGGCCGCCGATAAATACAGCCAGACGTAAGTTTAAATTTAGCCCGGTAGGAATATATATGTGTCCCCATGTTGAATTAAATTGAAAGAGACGCTTTCACCGGAGAGAGCTTTTCGGTCCGTTTACATATCTGAATGAGAGTTACATAACCCGTCATATATAATGACGACTCATGCCATTCGTGTCAATATTATTGCGGGAGCATTCGCCCAAACAACAAGTCGATAGAATTACCCGAATGTTTACTGGGCCTCTGGGTGTAAGCGAATACTTGAAGGTAATAATGCGAGCTGTTTAAAAATACAAGGGGTATTTAGGATATTAAATTAAATTTAGGGAACCGAACATGGTATGCCGATAGTCGTTTGCTGAATCGACGGCATTCCACCGTCACATCAAAGTGTTGTAAACACTTGTTGCACATAACCAGGAAGAATGCAATTATTTTCATGTCCCAGATGATCGCGTATTTTCTATGCCAATTATTATTGCCATTACGGCATTGATTGAGGACATGGCTGAAACTCCCGATGCTAAATCCGTTATTACAGGTCGTAAAAATTGTTTATATCTATCATCTCGGAGCTTTGATTTTTGCGTCACTGGTTCTTATATGAGCTGCATTGGCGAAAATTGCCAAGGATTCACTCCTGCTTTGGTGGCTCAATGGGCTTTTCATTCGACAGAAATATATGAGCAGAGAACCTTGAAGTCAAGAGAGAAGCAATAAATTAATTGGTTGTTTTGTTTGAGGGAAAAAGTAAATTTGGAGCAAGTTGTGGTGCGGGTCATACTTTTGAATAAAGGCGGAGTCGACGTTTGAGTCGGTCGGTCGGTGCTTTTGAACAGAGCCGTTCTATGTGTATTTATACGGGGGATGTCGGCTTGACAAACACGTTGTTGTTGAGATTTTTCGTGGGAAAAAATTACGATCTGTCATTATCAAAAAATTAGGAAGGCGAATTCTGAAGCCAAGGGATGAGAGCTTGAAAGGCTTTGGCAACCACACTTTTGCTTTTGTGAATACACACACGACCGCCGTCACACCGCTTAAGCGAGGTGACTAATGTCAAAATAAATGCGTTTGCTCAGGGCAGAATTTTACTTGTTCAACCCCCTAATATGTCATTCGGCGAGAGCAAAAACTGGGCTAGTAAAAATAAATCAGCTTCTAGAATTCTCAAGGGGTGAAATGAACGGAGGTTGCGAATTTCCAAAAGGCAGAGCAACAAGAAACCGATATGCCGTCAGCAGCAGGCAGACAGACACAGCGAACCGAAGAAGAAGAAAAAGAAAAACGTTAAAATAACTTTCAAGTTCAAATGGTTTTGAAATAATCAACAGTTTTGTTGTGTAAATGTTTTTCGCACAATACTAAGAAATAGTGCCGAATGACAGCTAAAAGATAGGGATTTTTCATTCAGTCCGTTTGAATGAAGCCAAGAGATTAATGAGAGACATAGCGGAAAAAAGTTAATCAAGCAATTACGGGGTATCGCGAATGGAATTTCAGGACCCTGATTCGGTCATGCTTCGGGAACTTGACAGAATACCGCACAGCTTACCATTGTCTTTAGAATGTAGCAGAAAAATGCGATCCATTCAAAACAATTTACTGAAATATGTGAGGTATGTAGCGAGGGACTACAAGATTTAACTTTTTTCTGTCCATGATACTGTTCTCAAGTTTGAAGTTGTTCAATTTTGTTTCTATACTTTCAACAAGGCTTTTTTCATCGGACATTTGAGTTGGTTACCTATCTGGGAACTAATCCTTGTTTTCTGTCAATATCGGATTGTTAATTGTGCTGTGGTACAAAGTGAAAAGCTTCAAAATGGTGTTGAAAACAAGCTTCAGGACATGAATACTTTGAAAGGCCGACCAGAACGTCTTTAAAAGCCCATGTTCATCATCGACAGAACACTAATTGGTTTACAATACATTCATCGGTTTGGGAAACTGGACTTGAAAAGTTTTTCTTGTACAAGATGATGGCAAGTATATATTCCTAAAATTCCTTGAAACAGATGCTCATCCCAATACTTGGGGATCTGTTTGCTTTCACAACACAATAACAGTGCATTAACAAGGGGCGAAGAACATTTGAAATGGATACTTTGTCCATTGCTTATCCGTACAAGAATGGAGTCCTTTCATCCGAAAGTGTCTACTTTACAACCTAGTGGTCCTTTAATGTCCGCGGTTGCGGGTATCGGTAGCAAATTAATAATAAAGTTCACCTTTCAAACATTGCAGATAACGATGATACTAAAGGTCAAGGGGCCTCAAGCCTGGATTGCCTCAGCCTCATTGTCGAAAGCATCAGCAGGGTGAACCGAGACAGCAGCGGCGGCGATGGAATCAAAGAGTTGAACCAGTCCGGAGCTACATCAAATACTACTGTTTCGTTATAGCTAAACCAGTAATTCTAGAAAAAAATATACACATACAGAGATTCCGACGTCAATATTTTAAGAGACGTGCGCTCAAAAAGTAAGAATATATAGTAGACGCGGCTAGTAAAAATCAAACTAATTTAGAACAAAAGTGGTTCAATATTTACGACTCATAAAATCCTGAGTGAGCTTTCAAGGGCCACCTTGTAACATTATATGTTTCAACTATGGTATAGCTTTATTTTTGTATTCTGACTGAGTAAGAAATCGTTGTAAGACATGTCAGAAAGATGACGAACATTGAGTCTCAAAGAGAATAAAAACTAAAAGGAATCACAATAACAGAAAATGGCGATCAAGCATGATTTTTATTCTTTCTTCCTCAGTACATTTCTTCCAAACCGGCTCATGGGTCAACCATGTAAGCTGGAATTTTGTAGACATAAAGCTAATAATACAACGTTTAAGTCAAATTCTGTGGACCCTCTTGGGTTACATCCAGATCCAAGGCTTGTGATTGTAATGTGATTATTACTTGCTAACAGTCCCTCCAGGTGGGACGACGAAGCAAAATTGTTTTCAGCCATTTCGTAATACTGCAAGTTTTTGCATGAACACTCTAAATTCACAAACTTCGTCAATCAAATATTCCGAGTAGAAATTTCTATCATTATTTTAAGCACTCGTATCATGGAACAGTGTCTGCTGTTCAAGTAGCCTAGTTACTAATTTTCGCTTCACTTGTCCATTTCTACAAATTGGCTCCATTAGCTTTTACATTATCTAGGAAATTTTGCAAACAAGCGTCCATGCGCTGAAACCGGCGAATCGTGTGAAAAGCTATTTTAAATTGTCAATTGATTTACTGGAACTAATGTGTGTGTGTCTACAACTACAACCCGTATCACACTCCAGAATGCAATATGTCAGTAGGCGCGATAGTGATTTCAACTACTTTTGTTGAATTCTCTAACAAAAATTTCTAGGACTGGAATTGCTTTGCCAGATACATGACGACGATTGCCTACTGTAGACAGGCAGGAAATTGAGGAAATAGACGGAAAGAGTGTCCAAACTTGTTGAAATTGGCGTGTAGGTAGGGTAGGCTCCGTACTCATATTTACAAATTGACCGCAAAAGCTTCAAAAGCGTGCCCATAGGGGCTGCATGAAGAATTTAAAAACGAAGGAGTAATCCAATGCCATTTTGTAAAGAAGCGATAAATTAAAGGGCTTTATTAAATTGCCAAAATAAATTAATATATTTATCAGCATTCTATCCTAGTTTGCACTAACAATTAAGCATATTATCAATTGAATTTGAACAAAATAACATGAATCATCACCAAGCAAAAATATGCTACGTATACTGCTTTACTAGCCCTTGCAAAGTGGACTGGTAAATATCACAAATGTCAACATGCATCAAATCCTAAGCAAAACTTGCATCAAATGAAAGCAATTTGTTATAGCACCATGCATCTCAAACCTTCGGTGGTATATTCGTAGGGTAACCTTTAGTGCACCTGCAGATCTATAAATGACCTTTACTCTATGGTAACAAACTTGTGTGCTGATTAACACAATCAAGATCCTGCATCATTCATTCCTTCGTTTCACTAGATGCACAGCATCATGAAAATCCTTGAAAGAGTTTTTTTCTGGAGATCTCAACAACTAAATTTATGGGACAAGATTAATTCTTAACTGACTTATAAAATGTTGAACGTGTGTGTGTGTGAATAAATGGAGACTAGCACTTGAACTCGTCAGGTAGCGAGGAGCGCGGGATGCGGTCAAATAGATCACATTCCTTCAGGCTTCGGGATCGTTGTGTCGTACGAACGAATCAACTGGGATTGTGTTACCACGCCGTTTTCTTCTTGCGAAAAAGCGTAGCCATCTGTAAAACAAACAGGAGATTAGCTTTCATGAAACCAAAATTACTTCAGCTCTAAATATCCAAACCCCAACCGATAGCAACATGCGACCTTTCTAAGAGTTATATTATCATCAATCAACCATAATCAAAAGCGTTAAAGACAGCAACTACAGAGCTACAACTTTGCTGACCGTCCAGAAGAAGGATGCTAATCAATTTTGACCAAAGTAAGTAAACCGTACACTGCAAACCGTAACCATATAACAGACCCGATTACAGAAAGGCTCGAGAAATCAGTTTCTTGTGAAACTTGCAATACAAACATTGAAAGACGAATGTCACATACAGGAGATTAGAGTCGCATTTTTTGCAAAGCTATTAGTGAGGAAAGAAATGCTTCAAGACGCAGAAAGTGAACACCAACACCGGAGAGAAAAGAAACAGAGCCTCCGAAGGGCCATTTCCGATTTGTTACATAATTTACAAAAGCTCCGATGCAGTTAAGGTCCATGAGACCATTCAAACTTACGAGACATTTCCAGCTCGTAGCTGTGACGTGTGGCAGTTCGTCTAAATACACTCCTGATTAACAAACGGGCGGTTTCCGCAAGTCTACACATATGGAACACAAACGACAAAGCTTTATAAATCGGACCGAAGTAAAGATATATACAAATCCGAGAGACAGTGGACACGATGGGGAAAGCGGCACAGCACAGGATGCAGCCAGTAAACACTTCAAACCTTTCATTTCGGAATTCGAGAGCCTGTCATGATTGAATATATATCTAATCACAGCCTTTTTCTGGTCAATCCAACTGGCCCTAACCTACTTCTGCTACTACTACTGCAATTCGTTAAACTACAATCACAAAACGCACAGCATTATCTAGCTCACCTGTACGCTCTAACTCTAGCTGATGAGTAGCTACTGGGTTTGGACTAACTACATCTGTGATGTACGTGCGGAAGAATTTTTGGTAAAGTTTGTGCCATGACCGAAAAGGTCTACGGGGAACTTACAGCGAACAAACTGCCCGAGTACATGCATAGGTCTGCAACATAGACCAAAACGATTATCATATTTTGCTCCATCAGTGCTAAGAGCACTTGATACCGCGCGTCCTATTAGAGGTTGAACGCTAGAAAAGAGAGAGAGAAGACATGTTGTTTGTTTCATATGTTAGCACCATTGTTGCAAATGTGCTACAATGTGGTTGTTTGTGTTGTGTGCCGAGTTGTTGGATAGAAAGCTTTGCGATAAAAATGACAAAAGGAAACCTATTAAGCTATTTCGTGTGGTGTGAGGCCTAAAGTGCTTTGGTGAATGACATGATTTCTAGATTGAGATAACGAGACGAAAACGCTACCAACATCGTCAATGAGTTGAGTTTCAAATCAAATTTGGAGAAGCGCAAAATTCCTTATAAAACACCGCTAACCTGTTCTTCTTTTGTATAAATATGTCACTTGGATCCAAATTCTTAGCTTCGCGGGCACGGAACTGGTCGTCGATTGTCTGGAACATTGTACCTTTCACGCTGAAGAACAAAAAAAGGACTTCATTTAGCAACTATACAATTCGATGGACTCGGTAAATTAAAAGATGCTTGTTGACTAACGCTTTCAAGATGATGTCGGGTATGAGAGTTACAAAAGGTACTAGTAGAAGTCCCAACCAAAATACTGGCGATGAAATCACCATCCAGCCAGTCCCGAAAATCTCTGCTCCAACATCATTTGGAAGACGGAACCGGTACAGTTGGCTGAAATCAGGAAAATGCCATTATGCATTCAAACTATGTCCATGAATTTGCAAGAATTGAATGGTACGAAAAATTGTATGAATACCTGTAGCCTAGCAGGAATGCCATCCATAGAAGAATAGACCCCCAAATAGCCAAATGTGTAAAAATAGTCCAAGATTTCGTTTCCAGACCAGATTTCAGACTTACGACTACAACAACGTACTGCAAGAAAGAACGAAGTCATAAATTCAAACTGTCCTGTTGGCAATCGATGATTAAGTTCGTGTGCCTACCGTATACACAAAGTTTCCTACAACTAAATATCCTCCTTCTTTGCCGCTTTCCCATAAAATTCCATCTCCGGCCAAGTACCAGCTGAGCCAAAACAGCAGTACTGAATGCAGGAATGAATTACCAATCCAAAGGAAAAACATTTTCAGCCCAAACATGTCATAAGAAGGCTTGTATAGTAACGGATACTTAAGGCGGATATCTTTACTGCAATTCCTGTCAAACAGGCCCATTGCAATGGGTTGTGCGCATGTGAAGAACTGAAAAGATAATCAAATTCAGTGGATATTTTCCTACTAAATCTTAAAGAAGCCTGAGCCTGAGGAATGCAAGCTTACCATATTATAAAAACCTATGGTCCATCGTTCAAAGATGATTTGTCCTGACCATCCTGAATAGATGGCGAACCACAACTCGATAATGTACAAGCAAATATTTTTGTAAAAGCAGTAAAAAATCAGTTTGCACATGCGGTCATAGTTCCATGCTCCGTGGACTAGGATCAGTTTCGATAGAAACGAAAACTGCAAATACAAGAATAAAGCTGGCATTACGCATTGCAAGTACAACAAAATGTAGGCATCAACTAATACGACAAACCTGGGCAATGGTATAATCGGAAGCCAGAGCAGCTTGCAGACCTTCGACGCCAGAGATTCCAACACCAACATGTGCCTTTTGTATCATTGCTACATCATTGGCACCGTCGCCTATAGCTAGGGTTACTTCTCCAGTCAATTTAGTTACGTACTCAACAATCTAGAAGTACGAAAACCAATCACGCTTTGAACGAAAATGCACAAGTACTTTAGGATAAACCTTTAACGAAAGTAATACCTCAGCTTTTTGCATAGGTGACGCTCTACAGCATATCACGGAGCGACAACTGGTGCATAGCGCCAAAAAATCACTTCTAAGTTCGTGACTGAGTGCGTGTTTCAATGCTTTTCCGTCAATAATTACTGCGGCGTTGTTTTCTTTCGGAAGAACTTGACCATTATCACGAGACAACTCGTTTATGTATCCTAAAATGCAGTCCCGTGTATCCTGCAATACAGCGAAAATCAGAAACCAAACCTCAATGGTAAGTGTTGAATTGGAGGCACACTTACGTCTAGAGTATTCTGATTTATCACCAACAGTTCCATGGTACTGGTTAGTAATCTACAAGAGTATCCTATATTAATTGCCGTTTCCTGTTTGTCTCCCGTAAGCACCCATACATTTATTCCTGCTTTTAGTAGGGATGCGATTGTTTCTGGCACCTGCAAAATAAATATTCCACGAGCATAAAAATTTGTTTCTGGAACGGCACCCCATTAATCTGTTCACAAACCTTGTCTTGCAGCTTATCTTCTATTGCCGTCGCTCCTATCAACCGTAAGTTAGTCTCTATCAAGTTTGATGCTGATTCTACGTGATCTTCCCTGTTGTAGATGGATGTTGCAGCCTTTTGATATATTGGTCTCCATTCCTAGAATCGTTTGAACATAGCAGTCAAACTTGTTTACAAAAAAACCTGGACTATTTAAAAAGGCTTACCTTATAGAACTCGTACGATATTTCTGCTACGGCGACACATAGAGTTCGGAGACCGTTGCTAGCAAATTCCTCTAGATGCAACTCAGTCATACGTGACAATCTTTCTGGATTACTCATTGGTGACAGTCTATCGTATATTACTGAGTCCGCTCCCTGCAATAAGTAAATTTCCAAGTTTTAGCTTGTACACAGTTTCTTAGCTAGCATAAATACAGTATATGCTATTATAACACTTACTTTGCAGTACAACTTGATTGTCCCATCCGGACATCTGACGATCACTGACATGCGCTTTCTCGTTGAGGTAAACTCGAGCACATTAAGAATTTCGTATTCTTCTTCACGGCCCAGCGCTGAGATGGTGACATGGGTAGGAGTTCGAGTTTCGAATTTATATCCGAGCTTGCTAGCGCCGTATACAAGGGCACTTTCATCCGGAGAAGCAGCATGGTATATTAACTCGCCAGTTTGTCGTTCGGGGATGACTGTATGACATACTGCCATAAGTATTAAGAATTCTTCTATGTCTCGCCAGCTTTGGTGACGTTGGCGGAGATTACGAATCAAGGCGCTATCTTCAGAGAACAGATCTTCTGTATGGTACATAATGCCACCGACGGAACATTCCTTGAATTCCATGATGTTACAAGTCAGCGTTCCCGTCTTGTCGGAGAAGATATACCGAACCTGCAAAATAGTTGCAATTGTTTGAATCATTCACGACGCATAACCGTTGAGTATGTTGGTATTGATCGTAATAAGTTTCAATTGCACTCTTTACCTGCCCTAGCTCTTCATTCAAATTCGAGGTACGGGCGATCGCAGGGGTGTCAGTTGGCTCGTAATACATATCAAGGTCTTTACTTATGAACATTGCCTGCAGAAACATAAACCTTCAAGATTTCTACACTTTCATCAACCTTGCTGACGCCAATCGAATAACTCACCTGAATAAACCGCACTACTTCCAAAGTGACGGTCAAGGAGATCGGAATGAGATTGTTGAACAAAATCAGAAAGGTTAAGGCATTGTACATGAACTCCCTTGCATTCACATCTAGACAAAAAATCTAAATCAGTTATACATAAAATGGATGAAATAAGCTTCTGAACATTTTCATTTACCTTCCAATTTGATGTACCAAAGGCCCTTGTGCTGCTTCCTCCATAATTGAGAGAATATTGCTGACACCAAAGATACCACTATCAATAGGGCGAATAAGAAGAGTATTTGTCTGTTGGTTAACTTGTCCACCGTGGACCGCTTCAGGGGTGCTGCTGCAGAATTTTTCATTAGCTTTGTCTCGTGTCCCGTGTAAACAACAAAACCGAATATCCAGTTCGTATTCTGAAGTTTAGCCCCTCTTAGGAGCAGCTGATCAGGACCGAGTGGGTATTCCCTAAAAAATTTACCAAGTGAATTTCCGAAGACATAATCAAGATCAGTGTAGCTCATCATAGTTACTTACTCAGTATCGATGCGGATCTTTGCAGAGAACTCGTAGAGATGACGATTAGGTAGCTCGCACTCTAAAAAACCTCGGAGGTTTAGCAAGTCTTTGGTTTCCACTAAATTAGAGGTTTCAGGAAGGCCTTGTCGAATCTTAAGGTTGGTTTCGCCATCCAGATTTGAAGTCTCCACATAACAAAGACCTTTGGGTTCACTGGTAGCAAAATATGACAAAAATAATTCAATTCAAAGTCTTCGAAAATACCCATCCAAACAAATGATTTTCTCCTTACCTCGAAGACAATATCACCAGATCAGCTGGAAAGAAGGTCTCATTCTGGATTTTGAGAAAGTCGCCAACACAGACCTCTCTCCATTTAACTTGTTTCCATCCTCCATCTTTCAGTACTTCTACGTATCGATTATTAATTTCCATGTCAGCCGTATGACGTTTCTGAAAGCATAAATGACGACCATGTAAACAAACGCTCTGATTGCAATCATGGTGCAAAACCCCCAATTCATTCCAATCCATCACAAACTTACAAGATCCTCAACAATTTCCTTGACGGCCGAAACCGTCAAGATGATAATTAAAGGAATCAAAGTCGTATATCTTCCTGTCGGAGACACATCAGGTATTTGCTGCGGAGATCAAACAAAATGTTTAAAAGGTCAATAAGTGAAGTTGCAATATCGTGTACCGAGTCGCTTATACCTGTAGAAGGGCAATCATCAGAAAGAAAATATTCGAATATCGACGAAACTGTTCGAAAAGAAAGGATGGAACGAAGGATAGGATTGAGTATTTGGCGGTCGAAACTCTGTTCCCTGCAAAGCGTTCATCCTGAGTTGTGTTGATCTTGATAATCCGACTCTTGATTTCCGGTGCCCTTCCGTAACGCCCATCGACTTGGTCAGTTCCATTTTGTTGCACCCCGCCAAGTTGACCTTCGTCGTGGCCGATTCCCTTCTTTTCCATTTAAAGTTTCCGCAAGTTCGTGAGCCGGCACGAAAAAACTTTTATTGCATGGTCACATGTATTGTACGAATCCTGTTCGTAGTTCCTCCGCTGGTTGATCTGAAGTTGAAGGATTTGGCTTCCGCTACCAGTCTCCATCAGTGCCTGTAAAAGATCATCAAGAAAAAACATTCCTGATTAAATCAACTTGAGACCTTTGATAAGCAATAATGAATCAACTGTTTGTAGTTGCTAAACACCTCAGCTTGTGATATTCAAAGAAAGATCACTACAACAGTGGCTACCTTGTTGTATAATCTGAACTTTAGTAAACTTATTCAACTTACGAGCTCGATAAGTTATCTGCTAACGCTACTATTCGACCTCAAATCCTAATGTTTTTGTTAGCGCTTCGGACAAACTGCTGCGGCCTTGCGAAAAAAGCTACTACTATACACATCTAACAAGTTTATCACTTTCCAGTAAACCAGAAATTCCATGGTCGTATCGTAGCATTGGCCAAGATATCAGGACAATCAGAAGCGGTTCTGATTCAGCACGAACAACGTGTGGTTCACGTGCCAAACTAGTTTCAAATATCAGAAACCGCCTACTCTGTGAGCATATTTGACTTGATCAGCTGCCTGTAAACAGGAACACCTGATTGGGGATTTCCTGGTAAATAAATAGCCCGCAAACTCTTGCTTTTATGGGACACAAATTGTATCCTAATCAGTTGGTTCAAAGAGAGGACCAAAAACGTGAATCTTACCGGAAGAGATAAAGTTGATTATTGCTAGATTTCAATCTGGTCCCACTCGGCGGTAGTCATAACGTCAATTCGTTAGTATGACTCAAGAAGATCCAGCGTCACTTTTCAATACTTGTTTCTTTCACTCACTCAACTCGAAACTCTGTCAGTTCCAGCTGCAGTTAATTATTAAATTTTATTACTTTTGCTCGCAACACGACCGCCAACTTTAGTACTCTTGACGTATAGTATTTACTCTGACACAATTGTAATTAGCTCCGGTGTAGTTATCACGCATTTTGACACCTCTGTGTCATTCTTTGCTGTAGGTCACGAAATGAGTAAAATTTTACAGCGCTACAACTGTCCAGACAGTTGAGCAAAGGAGCACTGGTGAAGCCACATTCATTAAAGTTGATTATAGTACAACTGTACTTAAGGATAAATTACTTTTAAGTATAAGTTGGAATTACAAGCTATCTGTTACAACGCGCCTATGAAGAACTCGCTCCTGACTCAATCAGATGTTGTTGCAAGTAAACATAAACAAACAAGGAAAATGTTTTGGCAAAAGCCCGTCGCTGGCAACTCTCGTCTCTGTACAAATATGTGGAGGTTTGAACCTTGCGCGCTCACCAAGGTTCGCACACGGACTGAACGGCAAGTGGGCCTGACGTTGGAATTTCTCGCAAATATCGCTCATATAGAAGTAGCCTTGTTTGCCGGGCTCTTCCGGGTAGTATAGCAGCATAGTACAAGGGGACGAATTGCCATAAATTTTGCCAAAGTGAAGGATAATATCGGCAAACTAGCGGCCCCGTGGAGGCGAAACGAGCCAAGTCATTTACGCTTCCCACTAATACACAAGTCAGCAAGAGAGCTGCTGGCCCATCCGGCCATTAGCGTCCTTCGTCTTCTTGCCTTCTTCTCGGATAGATATGTACCTGTTTACCTATTAAGTACATCAACATTGATTATTACTGCGAAAAGACAAAATTGCCTGGAATCGCTTAAAGCACCCTGCTTGCTTCTAATTATTCAAGGACATTCATGAGGACGCCTTTTTGATCGTATTTAATTGTGTGTTGCTCCTATAGCACCATCAAATGGCCTCCAGCAAGAGCCAGGTCTCTCGGCCTAATGGAATCAATCTCCAAATAAGAATTGGCACATCCTCTGTGTGTACGTATAGGCGATGAAGTCGATGAACACGTTTCCAAATAGCAAAGTTGAGCAGGGGCAGGAATTCTGAGAAGCATTCCGTGGAATACCAGCTAATGATGGGAATATTGATTTTGAAAAATGAGAGGGATGCTCGGAAACCTAGGGATCATCAATATCGGGTTAATTATATGGGATGGGAATCAAAAAGTAGTCGAGAGAGCCAAACATCTAAAAATGTAACAACGTACAGTATATATTTGGGGTGTGTTGCCCCCAACCCAAGTTTTTATGGATACATGAATGGAATGAATCAATTTCGAAAAGTGGATACGTATAGGCCAAATATGTGCTCGGACTGGGAAAAAGAAAAAAATATTTCGCGAGGATTGCGTGCCGGGTAACTAATACTTGGTGTTAGAGTTTCGTATGTTTGTTTGTGGGAAAAAACAAAGTGGTCGGTCTGACTGGGCAATGACGGTAGTAATACCTTTTGGTTCCGTCCGAGAAGAATTTGCTGGAAATGAGTAGGACGGAAGTCCGACGCCCGGACTGTACAATATATACAGTTACAGGTAAAACAAATGGAGGAGAAAGTACATGGAACAAGCTCAAACGTGGCGTACAAGGACAATTAAGGTTGCTGGTGTTGTAACTATTATATACGGTGAACAAATATCACAAATTGAACTTGGACTTTGGATTTGGCTAGTAGGACAAGTGACCATCATCCGAGCATTTTACTATCCGTTTCTGGCATGTTCAAAAGAGTAATGGTGTAAGGTGTTGTTGGCGTACAGGAGACAGTTAAAACATTGAGCATAAAAGAGCATGCGGAATACATGTATGTTGGGGCGGAAGTGGGATGAGGGTTCCACGCTTCGCTGACTGAGCAGAAGCGTTTTGAAGGCAGCCATTCAAACTTTGAGAGTATGCAGAAATTTGTGCAATAGTTACAATTAAAGCGTATTGCAAATTTTGTATTCTGCGATAATTCTTCGGCATTTTAAGTATGAGGATCGTAAGACCGGATTTGGGTTCATTGAAAAGATACGAGAATGAATTCCATTCAATGCAACTCTTAGCGAGAACTGGTTATCATGGTTCGGTCATGAATTCTTGCTTCTGACGTACGCGTTAAAAGGAACATGGAGCAGAATAATTTGTACTGATCGGTAAAAGGAATGACGAAAGCTCATAAATCACAAGGATTCACATTGGAATTATTGTATCTGGAGAAAGATGGAGGGCGGACGGAAGCGCTTTGGTTATGGGGAAAGCCGTTGTGTGAGCAGGAGGAGTCTTTTTGAAGACGTTCAGAGTGAAAGTGGAATGAGGCTCGTGGCAATGTTACGCCCTTCTCCATCTGCCTCAAAGTCAACATCAATTAGGTGAAGCTTTTACTGACTGGATCCAGCCATTGTTTGGTTTGCGCTGCTTCATCTGCTTTTTGTATAAACGTTTCCGCGGTTTCTATCGATTGTCATTGTTACATGTACACACCTGCTTGGCAGACATGTTCTGGATTTCGTTTCTCTTCACTTTGCAACCCAAGTAGATGCGGCTGGATGCGGATTTTTAAAACAGAAATTTTAGGGAAAAAAGAGTGTGGAAAGACTAATTTGCCTTGCTAATGCGGCATGTATCATGTGTTTTGTATTCATGGCAATCTTGTCACTCCAGTCGAGACTGATTAAAAATGTAGTGCTTCTGTAGTAGGAGTCAACAAAATGTATATCTACTGTACTAATTCAAAGCGTATTTCGGGCCAGCAAACTTTGGGTGATTTCGTATAATCTTTTAACAAATGCCCAAACTTTTGAAATTCGCACAACAAGATTTGCCATTTTGGTGAGAGCAAGTGTCTGATACTCTCCGCGTTCCCCCGGCTCAACCTTTCTCCATTGACCCATATTTTATGACTGAATGTCGCGGGAAGAAGCTCTAGTGACCTTTAAATGTGAGATTCCAATGTACTCTGGGAAGCCGTTTGACATTTTGCGCAAAGTAGCAAACTTCTTCCAGTCCGTTGATCATCAAGTTGATTGAGCGACGTTTGTGTAGTAAAGTATAGCATGCTTTAGAATCAGATGCAGAGCTGTCGATCGTCTCTATCCCAAAGACAGCAAATAACAAAAAGAGTTAATGGGTCGACGAATGTATAATGTTACGTGGGGCCAAAAAGCTATTAGTAAAAAGGGATCGGTAGAAAAATGGCCATAAATCGGCGAATCTCTAACCTCCCAGACCGTTTGTCAAGTATACGAAGGCCACGCAACTTTGTACGGACGGAGGAAGGCAATCATGTACGCGCTTTCAGGAAGGTTAAAAATTGGACCTCCTGACATGCATACAGAGGTCCTGTCAAATGGTGCAAAATGCCATCACAAGTAGGACTCGGTTTGGTATTCATATCACAACTTGAAAACATGGAGAGCAAAGGTTTTATGAATAGAGCGGAAGCTTGGGCGTTTGCTCCCAGTCCCAGTCAGTATCACGGAAATCATGTTCACAAATACAAGATATCAGTTTTATGGGAAAAGTAACACATGTCGATTAGGATCGACATAATTTTGACACCACGTTGAGAATATCTTTGGGCTGATGCCACGTCAGAGATATTCATTGCGGCAGATTAAAATTGCATGCATGTCACCACAGAGTGGAGAAGACATGGAAAGAAGTGTCGTTTTGTCTGCTATCTGATCCATGCAAAAGGCGAAAAGACTGGAGAAACTGCAAGTCTTCAAGGAGGTGCTTGAGATATCTGAAACGCGGGTAGTGGCGCCTTTGGACATGAACGTAGTTACTCAGAGTGTCTTCAATACACGCTATCGCAGGAGGACATGAGTGAAACAGGTGGGCAAATTGGTTTAACGCACATGCAGCTGAATTATTAATTGACCATCAATGATATCATAACTCATTGATATTGAGAGTTCAGTTCACCTACCACAGCCATAATGCTGCAGTACATTCTGCCTGAGCATGTTGAAATGCGGACATGATGGAAGACAATTTTCCAATATGAATACTGAATGCAGTTTTAGTGTAAGTGTGACCGATAAAAGTGCTTTCACCGTACCATGCTCAACAGCAAGAAAAAGTACAATGAGTCAATGGTAATTTATTAAAGAAGCGCAGTCATTCCAAACGAAACGATCCGCAAGTTTAGTCCTCAAGATATGTTGAGGTGACAAATATTTTTAGTAGAACAAAAGTTGAAGGATTGAAAGCTTGAATAAAGTAAAAACAATATTTGACCATGACACTACTTTTTCTTGGAAGGCAGGTATATGTAAACATTAAATTTCTCTGTCCAACACCCTGTCCATGCTTTGATTAAAAGCGGAAGGTCAAAATGACCTAGCCGGGCTCTTAAGTGGGTCAGAGTCAAAACTTTGTGTTTGATGGCCACTTGGAGCAGGCGAAGAAGTAAACAATTAATTGAGGACACGGCTGACCTAGACGATTCTATGACCATGAATATAAAGCCTGATATGTTGCTTCTCTTTGTATTATTTAATGTATATATTTTTGTTAGCTGTTCAAGATTTTTGTATGGAACGGTTTTGCCACTTAATTCTTGCTGTATGATGTGAAGAGTCTTCACTCAAGAAGACCCTTGTTGGGGTATTCAGCTGGAGAAAATGTTGTTACACATTTATAGCTTGATGATTATAATTGTGACACGTTGCGAATATTTGCCATAGGTTGTGTCGCCCTCAAAGGACACTACATGAATAATATAGCTGGGCAGTCATTGCTGGAGGTGAAAGCAGATTATGTCGATTATTGCCATTATATTGGTACGGAGGACTTGGTGGAAATGCATATATTTTCCAGTATTTATATATACATCGGCTCTATGAGTCTGTGGTTATTTTACTGCATTGATTTTAAAAAATAAACATTGCAATCCAATCCAACAGTTTAAGAACTTTAGGCTCTTCTCTCGTGTTCAGTGTCAACAAAACGAGTAATATTATATTGTTTGATTCAAGTACATAGGATCATCATGGGGAATGGGATCGGTGATTGGTGACAGCTTAACCACTGCCTGCTTGCTAACTACTGCTCATGGAAATAATCATTATAATAGAACATACTTAATTAACTAGAAATGGCGTCAAGGACAAGAAAAAGGGCCACTGAGACAGGTGGGTAAAATGTTATTAATTTAGGGTTGTTGAAGAATACATATGTGGGAAATGATATATTTTTTGTATTTATAGTACAACACGGAAAGGAGGATTGCAGCACACCTTAACGTTTCAGCACTTGAGTAGTATCATAAACAATGACTACCCAAGGGCAAAGGAGAAGGAATATGTCATATAGCGTTTTAGACATGTCAGTCATCATAGGATAGTAGTAGCTATCCAGTAAAATCGATACAAACTGACCACCTCATGTAGGTATATACATTCAATTAAAAATGCATGGGTCTTCATGGGAAATAGACGGACATATTGCGAAAGCAAACATTCTTCTTTCTGCACATACCTGCTTGTTTGCAGGGTCGCAAGTGGCCAATACTGCACTACTTCCAACTCCAACTCTGACGGTCTTACCGGCGAAACATATACCTGGAAACCCGGGTGTTCTGAGAAACTCGGAAAGACTGTGCGACTCTTATATGCTGGCTTGCTTATTGGAGACAGCTAATCAGGCTATTTCTCAGAACAACACAAGGTTATAGTGAGTGGCTTGCGGAAATGCTGGAATGCCCCGTGTAGTAATTTGAAGTATTTCTAGAACGGTTTGAGAATTTTAAAAATAGCGCAAGTTCTTATTGGTGAGACAGTTGAAATTATCCATGTATGTATTCAAAAGTCAAACCCATACTTTGTGCCATTCAAAATCCATAAAAATAGAGTCTAATGACTGAAAACACGTTGAAAAAGCTTAATCGTCCCGAACGAGTAAGTTAAGAAAGACTGAACCGGTTTGACTCCAGTGTTGTAGTTGTTGGCAATGCTTTCACCAAAATGCATGCTGAGGAAAGGCGAAGCCCGAGAGGAAATGTTTCGGATGGATAGCAACAAGTTGCAGCTTCGGCTTACTTGTTTCTGAAGTTGATATACAGGCTGGGATGGGTTGGACACAGCTGACTGAGAGGCGAATATCGTGAATCTGGCGGAAAGTCAGCCACAAACCGGTGTTTACGCATGTGTTCTTTGAAATGTCAGCAATCTCAAGAAACTGTCAACTAAACAAGAATTCTAAATATTCACTAATGGTCGTTAGATTCGAATGTTGACAGCGTGATAGCTACTGGGATTTGAAAAAATGGGGGCGTCTTCATCGCTGTAGCTGGTCAAGAAGTGCAGTTAAATTTTTGGTCGCGGTAGCTGAACAAAAGGTAGTTTCTTTCAAGTTCTCTTTTCGAAAAAGATTGAATTTGGTTATAAATATCTTTAACTAATTCTTCCTTGTTTTGTCCCTGTAGTTCTGAAACCTGCTTCAACAATGAAGACTGATATTGGTGACCCTTGGATGGGGAGCGCAAGTTTCGGAGTGACATTTTTCACTTCAAGTCAACGTCACGACGCTTGTGGTACAAACGGGCTGCCCTTGACGCCCAACAGCATTAGAATTTTAGGCAAAGCTCAAAGGCTCAAAAAGCTTCAGCACCCGAATCTTGCTGAGTACGTCGATATTATTCGAGGGAAGCATGGTAAGAATGACAGCTTTTGCATCGCTTGTATGTTTAAAATGATGCATGTTGAACTAATTGCATAACTTTGATGACTTTCTTGGTTCTCAGAGCGAATGATTGTCGTCCTGGAGTATTACCCTAGAAATCTCAGAAATGTACTGAAAGGTGGTGCAGTTTCGGCAGGGAATGTGCTGAAAATCGGCCAGGAGGTGTTATCCGGTCTTGTGTTTCTTCATAAGCGAGGGTGAGTTTGAACAATCTAAGAATGAAACAAATAATAACTGAATTTATTTACTGTTTGTTTTCTCAGGATCGTCTGTGGGACGTTGAGCTTAGAAACAGTTTTAGTGAATGATCTTGACCGGCCTAAAATCTTCAACTACGGTCTGAATTATATGACAAATAATGGCAAATATGTCACCTTCCCGATTGGCAATCCTAAGTATACAGCACCAGAAATATTCTTATCGCAAGTCTATAAAGGCCAGAATCTCAATTCATGCGACTCTTGGTCACTAGGCCTGATTTTATTAGAGTTAGTTTTAGGGGTAGAACTGTGGGCAGATCACAAGCTACCGCAAATAATCAAAAAGGTTGCTAGTTTGAGAAATAACTGTGATAGTAACGTATTGTCGAGATTGCTTCAAGAACATGGATTTAGTTCCAAAGTAAGTATGCAAATGTTCAGATCAAGTCTCTGTGAAGTACCAGTTAAGGCTTGACACCGAATTTTTCTTTACATAGGACTTGGATGGACAATTGAAGCAGCTGATTGAGTCATGTCTGGAACTGAACGCAAGTCTAAGACCAACGGCGGAAGAATTGCTCGAGACAAGCTTCGGAATCAAGCGAGACGGGGCAAATGAGGTTTCCACCAAGAACTTCAGGAACTCGTTGAGGTTTCTGAGAATGCCTGAAACTCTCGTGAACGGCGACGAAGAGTTGGGAAACGGGCGTACTATTTGGGCTGGAGGCGATAACAAAGATTTACTAGCTCAAAGAAGTCTGAAAGAGGTATACTACCTGTGGCAGCTTGCTGGTGGGGATGTTTTTGCAGAGTTGAAGAAACAAGGCCTTACCAGGAAGAAACCTGCAGTTTTATCATTGCCCTGGTAAGTAAAAATCAGTTGATGGCAAGTACTGCTGATTTGGAATTCCAGTTAATTAATACGGCTGGTTTTAGTTCCATGACTCTCGAGGGCCAGTCCGTTGGAAAGTTGAAGGAGCGAGGGCTACTTCTGGACAATACAGTAATAGTTCTTCCGCTTCAAGAATTGCGCAAGAGGCTACAAGATGTACCAGCTGAAGATTATTTTCCTTTGATCATCAGTACGACGTGAGTGAAATTTCTCATGTCTGAGCGCTATTATATGTCGACAGATTTGAATGTTAAAACTTTCCAACAGACCATTTTCGATTGCCGCTATTTTGGAACAATCTCAATCATTGCCCCTAATCATTCGGGAAAAAGATATTGAATACCAGTTTCATCGAATACTTTTGTTCGATCGATTGATCAAGGTAATCTAAAATTTGATGCTTTCGGTTCTTCAGGGTGTTTGACTTTTGTATACTTTTCAGGGCTACCCGTATACGAAATCACAAATTCGTCGCGAAGCTTTTATAGATATACCGCCCTTTTTTCGTGCTCAAATATGGAGCTGTCTATTAGATATCCAGGGAGATATTGAATGGTTGTACGGGAACATAGACAAGCATACGCCAACCTCGACAGATCGCCAGGTTTTCTATCGTTCTGCCGGGAACTCTTCTGATTGTTGTTTTCTTATTGTAACTGCTATCTTTACATTCCTTCCAGATTGAAGTTGATATACCCCGATGCCATCAGTACGATGAGCTGCTGTCCAGTCCTGCAGGTCATGAGAAGTTTAAGCGGGTATTGAAGGCTTGGGTTGTAAGCAGCACTGAGTACGTGTACTGGCAAGGTCTGGATTCTCTTTGTGCTCCATTTCTTTATTTGAACTTCAACAATGAAGGTAACCTTGAATACACGCCATCAGCATCGTCGCTAAGCAGTTGTATAACTTTTAATGTGGTTCATAGCTATGGCGTATTTCTGTTTATCGACGTTCATTCCGAAGTACCTCTACAACTTTTTCCTGAAGGACAATTCCATGGTGATTCAAGAATATCTAGCCAAATTCTCTCAACTGATCACTTTTCACGATCCTCAACTGACCAACCATCTGGACGCGATTGGGTTCATTCCTGAATTGTATGCCATACCTTGGTTTCTTACTATGTTTTCACGTAAGTTCACTCGACTGACATTACGCTCGCTTCAGCTGATGGTTCAGTAAAACACACATTTATGTTTTTGCAGACGTATTTCCGCTGCACAAGATCTTCCATTTGTGGGATAAACTTCTTCTTGGAGATTCTTCATTTCCACTATGTATTGGTCTGTCCATACTTCAACAGTTGCGGGAATCATTGTTAAGCTCAGGCTTCAACGAGTGTATTCTACTCTTTTCTGACATGCCGGGTAAGCTTTGTATTAAAAACAACTCTTCTAACGATAGTATTCTGGAATTAATAATATTTGATATTCTTATCTCATTCAGAAATCAACATTGAACTATGCGTTGAAGATTCTGTCCGAACGTACAGAAACACTCCTCGAAGCTTGTTCTGTCGTCTGCATGAGCCTCCAAACGCTATCATGGATACAACCGAATTGGATGGCGGTGCTCCTGTGTCAAACGTGTACGAGTCCATTTCTAAAGTTACTGGAGTTCCGGTGGCTGCCTGTAAACATTTGAACGTTAATGAATTGGTAAGCTTCTTTGGGCTTTAATATGAAAAAATTAAGAAAGTAATGTTTCCATTTCCATATTTTAAAATCATCGGATTTGCTTTTACAGCGAGTTGATCCAATTCCACTGCCAGTATTAAAGCAGGAAAAATGTGCTCGAATAAGTGGTGAAGATGTCCTACATATTTTGGAAGTTAACGGAAATTCGTCGAAAGTTGTTGTTGTCGACGTCCGTAATCATGAAGAGTAAGTTTTAAGCATTGTTTGTCTTCAAGGTTTTGTTTGAATGAGCAACAAGTGAATTTACATTGTCCTAACCAGTTTCATCCGCGGAATGGTTCCCTCAAGTATAAACCTGCCATTTTCTACAAGCTTCAGCCCTGAAGGCAATCTGGTCCAAAATACTGAATCAACGTTCCTGAACAATAGCAGAGGCAAGCTAATTGTAGTCGCTGGTAGTCGTAACAACTCTGCAGTAAAGGTGAGGCATAAGCCCAAATAAATTTGGTCTTCGAGTTAAATGTTGTTTCTAAACCTTGTTCTCTACTCTCAACAGTTCGCAGAAGCCTTACTACGGCTAGAGTTCCCACGCATATGTGTTCTTCACCGAGGAATAGACGTCTTGAGATCTTGCAATATTCTAACCGTTCAGTCTCCAATGTGATTAACTCTGCTTCAATTTGAGTACAAATCAGGAAATCCAAAAAGTGTATTAATTCGACAATACGTAAAGTCTCGCAACAACCCATAACGCATTTGATTTTCTGCTTCCGTATCTTCTCAAGTTAACCACTTAGGTGGGCAACCAATAAAGTTTATATTTCAAGAGCTTCTGGTTGTATCCTATTTATTTTCATGCCATCCGAATCCGAACCGTATGAGCAAGCATGCACGCATGATTTTGGCAAGGTTCATAGATGTTACGCAGACTGAAACATAAGAAAGAGACATTGTTCAAGATGAATTTGGGAAATCAATCTTGAAATGTCGGCTAAATTTGTTTGTCGGAGGTAGTTCCGCTCGTAAATCCTACAACTACAAAAGAATGCGACAAGATCAAGGCAACTTGCGGTCCAAAACCATTCATAAAGTTCCCAAACAGCAAAAACTTGGGAAGTTTGTACGTGGCGAAAATGGCTCAGCGTGGTTGCAGTTGTGAGAGCATCTACAGAGTAAATCAAAGCGTATATAAGAATTGGTATTTTTAATGAGTCTAGCCTCTCCAATGAGGTAAGAAGAAAAGCACTTTGTTTTTGTTAAATGTGATCTGTTTGTCATCAAGCCGGCCATGATTTTCGCATCCTTGGATCTCATACATGAGAAAGAATTTGGCTCTAATTGCTTTTTCTGCCGTCTTGGCTTAAATGCATGTGAGCTTTAAAACGCACTGCATAACTCTTTCACTAACATGCGGAAATCATGCATTATCTTCATTTAGCCCCGGTCGGAAAAAATTATCATGCAAGATCCTTCATTTTGACTACTTCAAAGACAAGTGTTTCCGCTACCACAGTTATGGGTAAAGCTTGAATAAAAATTCTTGCAAGATTGACTCAAGTCATAATAGCTAAAAATATCTCATTTTCCCTAAACTCCCGCAATGCTAAACAATTAGCAGCAATAGCAAAAATTCTTTTAATGCAAGAAAGCTATGCAGTCAACATGAAGAGACGAAACTGAAAGTGACTAGGGCAAAAAGAGTAAACAAAAAAAGATATCTGTACAAATAGTTGTTGATCAAGTTAAAGTTTGTTTGGATCTGAGACCACTTAAAAGCATGTGCTCTTGAGAATAGCAAGTTACATAGTTGGTGGGGTTAATGCCGTAACAAGGGGATTATATATATATAAATTAACATTGCAAGTATGAAATAGACTAGAAAGAGTTGACAGGCGATAAGTCAGATCCAGTCTGCAGAATAGAATGGCAAAAAGTGTGATGACACAAAGATGTAAGATTGCTGCGCTACTGTCGCTGGTGCAAACGTTTTTTCTCGTTGTGCGACCAAAAGAAAAACAAAGACGGCTTTCACCCACTGGGCGACAATGATATTAATGACCGTGATTGTGACGAGATACATAATTGAAGCAGTGGAGCAAGTAGTCCAAGTCTTATTTGCAAAGCAGGACGGGAAATTGTATAAATGGCAGCTAATGGACACGATGAAATGTTGGTTGGACGAATGTTGCAAAAGTGTCACTTTTGCTACATATATGATTTACAGGGTGTGATTTTGAGCTTTTGATCTCGTGCTCTGGTCATAAATATGGAGCAGCGGCGGCAACAAAATTCAAGGCCTGACTTACTAAATAGATTTATAGCTGTGTTTTTGGTCCGTCCATGGGTGCGTTTCAGTCAGTTTCAAGAGAGACAAAGAGAGAAAAGTCATAGCCACAACATATATTTTAACAATATGTATAGAATTTTATTTCAAATGGAAACATTGTAATCAAAAGTGTTGTTGATGAATGAGTGCTCTGTAGCCATTAAAAAAGAAGAGAACTTAGGAATGCCAGGAGCAAGTTCTGCATTGGTGGGTAAATTCGCGTCATATATATTACCTTTTTGCTAAATGTACTTGGCACTTGATTATAGACATGTTCCATTGTAAATAATGCTTAACCGTTTAAACGATGTTAATTTTAAATGTTTGAAGGTCGACGTTGAGAAAGAATGTCAATTACAAACAAGTATGTAGCACCGGTATATGTGTATGCTCAAGTTGCCATGAAACAAATTGTGTATAAATTTCCCACATGGCTCGATACTCAAGCTGGATTGGATTTGTTGCAAATTTGTACGTTTCACAAAACGTTGTCAAGTAAAGTTAGTTGTTGTTTTGGCACTTTTAGCGCAGCCGCTTATTGAGCGAGTTACAGGTAAACAAAGCGTTACCTGTTGTTTTGCCCGTAATGACGGATGAGCGATGATAAAACACGTCAGGGAGGAATGTGACGTTAAACTCGGGCTGCAAACATGTATATATACATGGGTGTATAATTGGTGCAAGGGAAATTGTAGATGGCGTGGAGACAAGGCCGAAAAGGCTTTTTGCCATGGCACAAAACAAGGAGAAGAAGAAGAAGCAGGTGGATATTCGGGGAAAGTTGCTAAAATCGGAGAGCTTACATTGTAGTGGCGTCGTGCCGTGTGTGTGTGAGGTAACAACTGCTGTTACAACAAGTTTGGTTTGAAGGCTCGAATCGAAGCGGGTTAGTTGTCGCGCAATCGTTGGCGAGCCAAGAGCCACGTAGCGCTATACTTGAAGTGACAAGTTTTTTCCCTTTTGCAAAATTATTAATCCACCTTAAACAATCAGGCGCTACAGATGAGTAGCTGTTTCGATAGTCGGATAGTTTACCAACAAGTGCTCAAATTTTAAGAAAGTTGGTGCGATCTTAGTGAAATTGTATCGAGAGCCAGAAAATTCGGAGCGAAGACTATAACCGGGAATACAGTGACTGACTGAACTGTTTATCATAAAAAGCGGATCTCATCGAACAAGAAGAGACGAATGCCCGCCTGCTGACACATGATAACAACGTGACACAGAAGCGTTGCGGTTTCGCACCGTTTGTGAGTGTGTGAGATACGGGATGTGGCGGGGATTTATTTTCGTACCTGTTCTTCTGCCCTCGTTGTCTTGTTTCGTTGGCAGCGTTTGAAAAGTTTGCAAAAAAATACAAGAGCGCGGCTCACTAATACATCGCCCGTAGAGATCAAGTGCAAGGAACCGACAAGCATGGAAAGGTTGGCCCACAATGCCCATTAGGTTTCATACCAAAGAATATTTTTGTGAACATTTGGACCAAATCCTGGCCCCATCTAATAACATGCACGAAACCTTGGCGGTCAAAATAAAATGTGATTGATAAACCATACATTGTTATGACGAAGTTTGTCATCTGGATCTTGTCTGACCGCAGGAGCAGGAGCGGCGACGGCGGCGACGACTCGGTCAATGTTGATTTGTTGTGCTTCTGCCCTCGCACTGTTCGGAACTGATAAATGGGATTCTGTTATGGTCTTGATATGTGTTGATGGTTTTGTATCTTGATTGTCATTGCTGGCTTCGAGTGTGATGTGAGAGAAGTGGACACTTGGCGAAACGAGCTTTCAGCTGAACAATAGTGTCGAGATAGTCAAGAGTTGCTGCACTTTGCAGCAATTATATATTGGGCGTTTTAAAAAGCAGTGATCAAGAGAAGCTTCTGTGAGTATTTGAGTATATGATCAAGTGATCAAGTGTGCAGCTCATTTGAAAGCATTACCCGAGGCCTTTATCACCTGAGGAGAAAAAGAGAGACATGTCTGCGGTTTTGCCGAAATGAACCGAAGAATCCAGGAGCATCAAATATTTCTCTGCAATATCGACAAAAAGCTATGATGATGTGTGTTACTGTTGGGAACGTGTTAAAATTTATGTTCGCTTGGCCTTGTCGGCTTTTAATTTGTAGGGAGTGAACCGACGGAATGGATGCTAATGGACATTGAGAAGTAATGTCCAGCCGATACTGCGGTTATCTGAGTCGGACACTGAACAAGACATACAAGAGTCGATAGATGAGAGCAAGTCTGATGAGGTTGAGAACTGTTAACAAAGTTGAGAGGCAAGTGATGATTCTGCCGTGTTGGTACTTGGAACTACGTCAACTTACAACTACTTGAAAGCGCTCCCATGATGCACAGTGTGGAATTTTATTGATGCTAATTTCCGCACACACATAGTAATTATATTGGCTCAGGAGATAAGGAGAAAAAAAAGAGTCGAGAGAAAGAGTTGAGCGCTGTTGTTGAAGATGGAATTAGTTGCGAAATGGACAGTGAGGCAGAAACACCTGTTCGGCACAGCGGCGCGGTCTTCCCACAAGTTGTAATTGAGAAGACAGAGCAGCGTTCATCAAGTTTCGCTCCTAGTGGTTTTTTTTACAAAATTGCAAGGAACTCCTGGTGAAAGTTGTTTCAAGACGGTGAAATTGGAATCCAAAGTGTAAATTGGGCGTGTGAGTCTGTTCACAAAAGTAAGGAGGAAAAGCGTGACGTGAAGGCAATGTTTGAGCTGTGGAATAATTAAAATTGCAGAGGATATGTGATACCGGCCGGTAAAGAGCTGTTATTTGGTGCTGGAATGGTGTGATGGCCATAAATAAACTTTGGGTGAAATGTGCGTGAGTTTTGTGTGTTTGTATATAAATGTGGACATATTCGAGGGAGTGACGAGGACGAGCACATGGACACAAATATAACAAGGAAAGTCGACTGAAGGAGTCTAGTGTTTGGCCGGCCTGTGTACGTTGGTCAGTGGGCAGCGGAGCGAAGCGTTGGCCAAAACGCTCTGTGAATTGTGGATATCCCGAGTGATGAGTCGTAAATGGAAGGGGTGTTTATGAAAAATTGATTTGCTTTTAGTACGTGTCGGAGAGAAACTGTTAATAATAGTTGATTGCTCCGCGACCCTCCTTCTACGGCTGAAATAATGGCAGAGGAAATCCGTCGTCTTGTTCCCTCATGTCCATGTCATTAAGGGGAAAAAGGTCAAGAATCACTTGGAGGATTGCTACACATCCCCAAAGTTTTATGCCAAGATGGCTACTTGAAAAAGACTCTCAATGATGATTATATATACGTGTTGGAGCCAGGGGCTGACTGACTGAATCGTATCAACTTCCGCTCCTCGCCGCGGTGATTCCTATAATGCCATAAGACTTAATCAGGGGCTGGAGCTGGAACATGTGCTCAAGTGAAGTATCCTGAATGTGACGAGTTGTGTGTGCCTGTGGTGATTCTTTAAGGTTGTGTCATTTGTCATCTCTCTGAGGAATAATTTAAAAGTTGGACAAGCGAATTGCGAGAGTGACTGACGCTGACAACAACGACGCTGCTGACTGTAGGCCAAGAAGGGTTAGGACGAGAGCTGATGAGCGAAATCTCATGGTCGCTTCAACCTTGCTGTCTCTTGAAGTTTTGGAGTCGTGCGTATCCAGTGAGAATGGAGGGTTGCTGGGGTGCGCTCATGGTTCTTGTCGTCTTGGTCGATGTTGAAATCAGAGTCGGCGGTTGTCGCGGCGGCAGTGTCCATACCTGATTGCTATATTAAGAAAACATTAGAGTGAAAAATAGTGTGTGTATTAGCGAGTGTGGATAAATGCAAGAGGAGGGAAGAAACATTGTTATTATATACTATTCGCAACTGACTGACTGGCTGAATGAACGATTGGTCGGAGAAAGCCGGTTGCTTTCCCTTGGCCAAGAAGGCAGCTCCGAGAGTGTGTATTGTATATATACATGTGCGTGAGTCCCACGTCGAGTCCTGCTGAATAAACGAGTGACCAGCTGTGGTGCTCGTGTCGTAATTGGAGAAGGTTGGACTGACGGCCTGACGACCTGGCTCGAACTAACTGGTTTAGAGCGTGTGCACGCTTTCCCTGGTGTCACGACGATGAATGGAAGGGAAGGAACAAGAAGGAGTCAGGATGACGAGGACTGGAGGGAAACGTGCCAGGATTCGATTCCAACGTGTTCAAAAAACGTTGCAGCAGTCGACAAGAAGGGAGACTTGGGGAAAAATCATGATCCACATATCGCCGTGCCCGAAAGCTACTGCTCGGCAAGTCTCAGGTCGAATTCGACGAGCAGCAGTAGCAGTAGTAGCGGGACTTGTAACACGGATGACAGAAAATTCGTTCCCATCGTTCTATCCAAGACGACGCCGCGGATATTGATTGCCAAGGAAGGTGGCAACTTCAGAGGAGCCAGCAGCAGCAGCAGAGTTGTTGACAAGGACACTGGAGACAATGAAGAGGACAAGCTTCTTGTCACCAGTCCCACAACAACCACATTAAATTCCCCATCCGATGAGAAATCAATAATATCCTCAGCAACCGGAACGACGCCATCGATGCCCACCGGCACTAGAATACATTTGGACCCTCAGTTTACAGTGTCCAGTCTCAAGTCACTTGACCTACTGCGCGAGGACGAGGCGCAACATTTGACATCCTCCACGACGCCAGACAACAATACTTTGTCGGCAGACTATTTGGTGCCGAGATGGAATGCTTTTGCAGTGTCAGACCCCCAAACGCAAATGACGGTCAAAAGTATAGCTTCGCTAGGTTTGGGCTCTTCTGATGGACGGAATCTCTATGTACGAAGGGTTCCGAGCTCCGCGTCCATTCTCATCAATAACAAAGGACCACTTCGTCGGTAAGGTTTTCGGGCTTTTGACATACAATTTTCGAAGGAGAATATCAAAGGCTACGTTTATGTATAAATTTCATACATGCGTTCACGAAATGCATGTTCGGATTTACCCCGGTTTCTATGTACTCTCAACTATGTGTTTGAAATGACTGTAGAAGTAATAGTGGGTATTTTCTCGATACTTACCACTCCTGCCATTTGGAGAGTCAGATATGAATATGACCTAGTAAATATTTGGTATCAAAGTGTACAGTACAATGTACAAGTACAACGTCAACGGCACTTCATTGCGGAAAGGGGACTAGTTTCTGCAGAGGGCGGAGGTAGTTGGTCATCGGTCATATTCGAGGTTACATATGTGCAACCGGCATGCAGGTACTCATTTTGTAAATAGCATTATTTGCAGCCCCGGTTTGGAGTCGAGTGTTCGAACCTCGTTCTTGCCGCCAAATACATTCGCGCTCCTTTCCGGTTGCCTCAAGAAGAGATTGCAGGATAGATTTGCAGTGTAGGCCCAAGTTTCAGTTGTTAAAACAAGGCGGTTTCACCTTGCGTGATCGTTTGTTATTAGGGCTATAATTACAGGGCTTGATAAATGCAAGATGTCGGGGCTGATACAAAACACACGCCAATGTTCTCTCCTCGTTGCAAGTCTCTCACTAATTTTGTCACCTGGTCAGTAGAAATACGCTTCCTAATCATTGCCACAAGATTGGTTAAGCTCTCAGGTGAGCTCTCACCGAAATACCACAGCAGATGCCGAGTTAATGTCACTCATTGGAAAGTCAAAGTGTTGCCGTTTTTCAATTCCCACAAATTTACGGGTCGCAAGTCGCAACCAAAACACCCTGTGTGTGAACTTCCAGACAGAAATCAAAGTTGTAACCAGCTCAAACCAAGCTTGAGGGCGAGTCAAAGTTGCACTTGGATGTGAGCGTCAAATTACAAGAGCTACCTGCAACCGGCGTAAATTGGGTGCGAACAGAATAAAATATGAGCAATGAAGCATGGAGTAGCATTAAAAATCGCATAAGTTTGCATGATCACGCATACAGTCTAATGTGTACGTAAAAGGTAACTTGAAACTTTGTGGTTTTGCTGGTCGTGGCAATAAAATGCACCCAAAAGGCCCATGTTGAAAGCAGACTATGGCATCTTGGAACTTGGTGGCACTCAAAAAAAATGACGTGAAATGAATTCAACAGGAACAAATGTAAAGAGCCAGTTTGCAAAAGCTGAATCGCAAATCGGCAAACAGTGTAAATTAAAAGTATTGAACAAGTCGCCAATTATATTTTAGTACCACTCACGGCAAAGAGTAAAATTTGCGCAAGCATTGGGATTGGGAACATTAATGAACAATGCTTGAAGTTTAAAATTAAACCCATGCAGTAAACAGTTTTGAGCCTTGTGTGATATTCGAGTGGTAAAATTTGCCAAATTAAGCTTCGTCAGAAGCGATGTAATATATACAAATTATTTACTCCGTGTTTTCCTGTG
The DNA here is from genome assembly GCA_034698345.1 of Sphaeridia pumilis. NCBI lineage: Eukaryota > Metazoa > Arthropoda > Collembola > Symphypleona > Sminthurididae > Sphaeridia > Sphaeridia pumilis. Next base: position 81,946 of record JAQGBJ010000030.1, read on the forward strand.
ACATACGGTTGTTAGCTGCATCATGGGCATGGGCCGTTTGCAAAATCGCAAGCAATTTAATTGCTTAAAAAATTTAATAGACTGAGCGGAAACGTCCAAGTTGGGTAGAGTGAAAATATTCATTTTGACAGATCTGATCAACTGGGTGGAGTGGGCGTAGAAGATGTGGCAAAAAAGGCGACAATTTGTTGCACGATAATGCAAAATCAAACTTTTTGACATGAGATATCATATTTGCTGGAATGAACATCGCAGTATCCCTCATCAAATGGAATCTGTATTTGTAATCTTTGGCAAAAAAATACAACTACATATTTGTAGGCAAAGAAGAAAATAGCAAAAGCTGCGAGCGAATCAAACTTTAATCGGTTTCCGATAAAGCTTGTACTGAAATCAAAGTGGCAATGAAATTGGTAGGTTAGGACGGTCACACCTTATTTGCGGTTGCCAATTAAAGGACGACCTTTTGCAAGTTGGTGTAGGAGCTACACTGTGTCAAAAGTACATGAATGAAGGCTGCTGCTGGGTGACTGACAAATGGCTTCTCCTGACAACAAGTTGAACGTGTGGCAAGGAAATGTGAGTTGCTCATAAGACCGATTTGATGGGCACAAAAGCCTCGTGGGATATAAAAGGTGAAGAGCAAATTAATCGCAAAAGAAATACAAGCAAATAAGCTAAAAGAGGCGTTGCGTAAAATAGGTGGGCTTGCCGGGCAATTGTGTGGAGGACAAGACGATAACAATAAAAGCATGAAAAATTGATCAGATGATCAGCCCATCTGCTCTTTCATAAATTAGCAATGAAGTCAGCTATAAATTCCAGTTACAAAGGGATGATTGAATTTACGCGCATACTTTTACGAGAAAGTAAAAATAACTTTTTCAAAATGAAAGAAGGTTATTGTGTGCGCTAACAAAATTGAACTAAAAGGTCAAAATTGAAAAAACACATATTTTACAGGTCACCGGAAGACGACAATGTTTCTGAAGTTTCGAGTATTATTTCGTCGACGGACAGCGGCTACCGGTTCCGAAGACAGCATTGGAAAAGCAAGGCACAGTTCATTCTTGCCTGCGTCGGTTTCACTGTAGGATTCGGCAATGTTTGGAGATTTCCGTATTTGGCTTTCAGAAGTGAGTCCGTTTGTTTTTAGCATTATAATTACTTTGAAAACGTTGAGCTTTTCACTAAAGCCTCTATGCAATCAAAAGGACTTTTAATAACACATTTCTTGTTTTCACATGTGAAAATACGTGTGGTGGAACCTACAAATGCCTCTCAAAACTTGTAATTATTTTGACGCAGGTGGAGGTAAGCAAACATCTTGTATATAATTTTGTGCGGTAAAAGCGCGTATGTATTAAATTGAGGAAAATAATTACCCCAAGGATCTCGGCACTGGTATATCAGAGGCCAAGAGCTCTAGAAGAAACAGTGGGAATTTTTGCAATTGTCTGCTACACATTATATTGTATAGGTACAAGACAGCCTGTTGTGAGGTTACAAGGATAACTTGAGTCAAGAATAGCAATATCAATGCCAATGTTGGCTAATAAGACAAAGTGAGGTGAAGCACGCACAACATGTTTGTGACATTGGAGAAAGTTGCCTAGTTAGCTGGGGCCTTTATAAAGTAGGAATTATTTCGGGTATGCGTTTTGTGTATTGATTGCTGGGGGAACAAATTGTCGTAATAGCATCAAATGTGTACTGTATACAGTAGTATATACGTACACCTGCTCCCGATCTGAACCTGATAAACTGGCGTATTGGTGCAAAAATACTTTTGTACAATAACGCTTTTATTATTAGGAAAAAAAGAAAAGGCACGAAGATAAAAGGATGGAGCTACAAAAACTGGAGCATAACTGTTTTTGTTATAAAATTTTCAGGCGGCGCTTTTCTGATTCCATATTTTGCAACGCTCTTCCTATGCGCCATGCCATTGATGTACATGGAATTGGCAGTGGGGCAATTTACAAGACGAGGTCCAGTTGGAGCTTTGGGAAAGATTTGTCCCTTGTTCAAAGGTTGGTAAATTAGCTGATGCATAGCAGAAAATTAGCAGAATCAACAAGTACCTAATGGGACCGAATGATTTTGCAGGTGCTGGAGTGGCTTCATTAGTCATTTCCTTTATTATGAGTACGTACTCGGTTGTGATTATCGCGTGGGCCTTGTATTACTTTGTAATGTCTTTCAACGCTGATTTGCCGTGGCATGGATGCAGCAACGACTGGAACACTCCAAGCTGCTGGGACCCGTTCAATGTGACTGCCAACGACACTGCTCCGAACGCTGCTTTCAGAAACAGAAGTAGCTTCACGCAAGAGTTTTACGAGTAAGCCAATTTTAAATCTATCAAGTCAATTTTTTTTCCCAAGTGGCCTCTCATTTGGGCATGGCGCTTCAGTGGCATTAAATGAGACAAGTTATGCTGGAACATGTTTGAAAGCGGAAATACTGATTTCCTTGCTAAACCATGGGAAGAGTGTCAAGGACACGGTGAGAGATGTAAAGAATTAATGCAGCGAATTAGGATTCGTCGGTTCTTAGGCATAGTTAATTGATGGTTGTGGATGAGGAAACTTGATTCATCTGCAGGGGTAGCGGTTGAATTAGTATTAATGAAATTTTAATTCGGAGGAATTAAGCCGTACAGGCGTCACTTAAGCCAAGCTATTATCTTATTATGGTTGCGTAATCCGTTGATTACGCTTTGGCTGAATTATACAGTATGGCTGGAGAGAACGGAGAAAATTAATACATGCCGGATATTTCTGAAATGCGCAAATCTGATCTGATGCTCTCGGAAATAAGGCTGAACCTGGATTTTTTTATTTCAGCGGGAAAGTACTGCAGCGAAGTTCTGGAATCGAAGAGCCTGGTTATTTGAGAAACGAGTTGGTGCTGTGTTTATTTACCGCTTGGATTATGGTGTATTTTGCGTTATGGAAAAGTGTTCGATCTTCGGGGAAAGTGGTCTACCTGACGACAACGTTTGCGTACGTGTTGTTGGTTGCGTTTTTGATATTTTCCCTGACACTGCCAGGAGCTGCTGAAGGACTTCGCTACTTTTTCAAGCCTCAATGGGAACAGCTACTGAATGCCAAAGTAAGAAGATTCGTCAAAAAATTTATTATTCATAGTAAATCAATTCCGAGTATCACCGCCCACGCTGTTTCCATGCAGTCAGGTAGACGTATAAATAATTACTTGGACTTGGTGAATGTACTCATTCATTGACATGGACTGTGGGAAAATATACTCCATCGGGTTTTTCTACTTGTTCAGTTGTTTCCAGTGGTTCAATGATTTCGTTGTCAGTCGTATATAGCTACAATCGAATCAGCCTGCTATCAATTCGTGTGGGTAAAAAAGGGAATGCAAAACTGAATATTTTATAGTGTGATAATGCCATGGTGTAGCTGTCTCGTACGATATGAAAGGGAGCTTGTAGAAAGTTGAGCTCTTGTGGGCACATGGTGAACGTTTATCGTTGAATCTATTTCGCAATTATGAAGCCCCATTAAGCTGAGCTGTTAGTTTATTTTGAGAAACCGTTACCATTACCCGTCTTTCCTTGTTCCACAGGTGTGGGTGAACGCGGCAGCTCAAAATTTCAATTCCATTGGACTTGCAATGGGTTCCATAATGACATTTTCTAGCTACAATAAGTTTCATAACAATATTCTTACCGACACAATCGCCATTACGCTAACGAATGCCGCCACCAGTCTTCTCGTCGGAATCACCGTCTTTGCAATGTTGGGCAACATCGCCTCAGAGCAACGAATGCCGGTCCATGACGTTGTTACTGATGGTAAAACTTTTGATACTTGCTTTTATTGTTCTGTTGTAGAGGCTGAATTATTTATCAAGGCAATTGCGAATTCCTTGGCACTGGTTTACGCACTCTCGTGGCTTGGTTGAGATGAAAGTAATGTATTGCACATTTTTGAGATGACAGACATAACCAGCTCCAAGTTCAAATTCTTGAACCAAATCAATGTCACTGCCATCAAGGAATTTACTTGTCTTGTATATGAATACAGTTGTAATATATATGCATATAATGCTATATAATGAACACGTAATTATCGAAAAGTGTCAATGGAACTGAAATACAGCCGCTGAAATTGCAGGTCCTGGATTGGTTTTCGTGGTGTACCCTCAAGTTCTGGTGAAACTTCCGATGCCCAATCTTTGGGCGGTACTATTTTTTTCCATGCTCCTCTGTGTTGCGCTCAATAACGAAGTAAGTTTTCATTTATATATTCAATTGGCGAATTTCTGACAGAATAATTCCTGATTCCGCCGGAACGTGGAAATCTTGAGGACGAAGCGTCGTGAAATGATGATGAAATGGTGACATGTTTACACTTTCCAGTTCGCCATGGTTGAGGTGGTGATAACTTCCATCCGAGATGGCTTTCCTAGATTTATACATAAATACTTTAAAAAACACGAAGTTTTGGTGCTGGTCGTTTGCACCCTGTCGTTCGCACTCGGACTTCCACATGTGATGCAGGTGAGTCTTTTTTAGAATCAATCACAATATTAGCAGTAATAACAATAGTGGCAGCCGCAATGCAAAAAAACACAGTTGCAAGGAAATAATAAATGATGAAACTATGTTCTTTGATCTCTGTACAAAAAGCAATCAGTTAAGTGGCAACAACAAAACATATAAAGCCTCATAGTCACAACGCACATTTTGTCTTTTATCCGAAGAGAACGAGTTTAGTGTGTCAGTCATGCTTCATTAAATGCCAGAAATAGCTTCTGAGACTGCACAAAAACAGCCTTGCAGTTTGTCGTGCCAAGACAAGTTGGTTCTGTAACAGGTGAATGTTGTTGTTGTCTTTGGGACAAAATACGACATGATGTTTCTAAACGCTTAAACATTTCACTTTCACCGGAGACAGTGTGTGTGTGAGATGTCAAAAATACGGGGTGAAGATGTGATAAACGGTTTGGTCTTTTCAGGGAGGAATTTATATTTTCCAACTGGTAGATGATTACGCTGCCAAATTCTCTGTCATGTATCTTGCTTTCTTCGAAACGATTGCTGTCATTTGGATCTACGGAGTTCCACGGCTCAGTAAAAACATTCAAGAAATGACAGGACAGCAGCCATCACCGTACTTTGTCTTCTGCTGGAAATTTGCTGCACCAGCCTTGATACTGGTAAAAGCCTCTGCTTGAGTACAAACCTTTGATTCCACCCTGGACCTGCCCTAACTTTTTTAATTTTGTGGTTATGCGCAGGTGGTTTGGATCTTCAGTTTCATTGATTATGAGCCACCGACCTATGATAATGGCAAGTACAAATATCCATGGTGGGCAGGTGAGTCACTAATTCTATTGAAAAAAAATCTAATGGGCCTTTACAATGGTATCAACGTTTTTACAGAGGTCTTTGGGTGGGTCCTTGCATCCACTTCTCTAGTAACTATTCCTGTATGCGCTATGTTAAAGATTAGAAAAGCCCAAGGTTCAACTTTGTTAGAGGTAAAAAAGAGATATTCCACATAAATTTCCAGGGCAAGTGTCATTCAGTAGAGCGAATGTTGTTATTTACAGAAAATCAAATCTTCCAGTCAAACAACGATAGAAGAATGTCCGCTGTGCAAATTCACGAGAACATGCACCCACGACATTAACTCGGCTGATGTGGACTCGGAATGGAATCTGCATCGAAGTCCAATTCTGACCACGAACGTGACCCCGGTCATAATGAGTGAAACTGTCTTTGAAAAAGTATCAACTTTATGACGTACTGGTTATGTAAACTATTCAATAGCTTTCACGTGGCATTATTCCCGATTCCTTGTGATGCTGTAAAGACCAATAATAAAGGATAATAATGCAATGTTAATACAGACTGAAAGGACCAGGCCTTGCATTGGTGAATTTGCCATAGTAAGCATCTTTGAATGGTAATTGTAAATGGCCATAACAAGTGCATTACAGAAACATAACATGCTGGAAGTGACTGTGAGAGTAAAACTTTATTCTTGAATCATGTATAATCTAAAAGCTTCAAAGAAACGGGTTCATCGTTACCCCGAGCAAACATTCAAGATTTTCGTTGTCGTATACCATACTGGAGAACTAACGAAGCTTGAATAGTAACGGTTAATAGTAAAAATTCAATTTTGCAGTGTCCAGGAAGCTGGGCATGGTCTCGCGTTGAAATTAAAGTAATTAGTAAACAAAAGCGTCGAGGATACAAAATACACACAGTCGCTACTATAGCTATGGTAGGGTCTTTGGGCTAATGGTAAAAACCAACGTCTCGTCAACAAACTTCAGTCAAATGTGTCTTCTTAACAACATGTTATTTCCATATTTTTGGTACAAACCGAACTGTTACTGATCACAAACAAACAAGGTGGTAACAATTAGCACGTACAAATATTACATAATTAATATTCTAAATATAAATACATAAAAACAACTGATCAGGTGGTTTCAACACGACCAAATTTGTAAGCTGCCTTGTTGATGCTTAAATGCAAACTCGATGTATTATAAGTTAATAGCACGTATTTCAGTTAAAAGCTAGAAACGATTAGTTGATAATGTTAGCTATAATACAGTTTGTAGTTGAGGTTGACTGGTTACATTTAGGGAATTGCAGTTTGAAAACGTATTGAAAATAGCTGAGTACCAGACCCTGAGTTACATGCACGCCTTTCAGGGTAGCAAAAACTTCAAACATTTGTCAATTGGTTAAACAAGTCGTAGTGCAAATTATGTTCACGTACACGTAAAAGGATAAGCTAGAAAGATTTTTGACCTAAATCTAATATGGTCACACGGAAATTTCATAATTCATATCGTACACACTGTTTCTATCAGTTACATCATTCATAAGAACTTGACCGGAACCTTTTGGTGTCCCTGCTGGACTGCTACGGTTGGCACTTCGATTCGAAGTATTGGTCATATCCAACGAGTCCGTCATTTCAAGAGCTCGAACAAAACTCATCGGCCGCCGGGAAATTGGACTAGGTCGCACTGCATCTTCACTGCTACCGCCACTTCCGACGTTACCGCCACTCATATACTTCTTCTTCATTCCTGGCGACGGTGGGGCTGCGCCATTATTCGCACCATTACTGATTAGATAGTTTGTAGACGAAGAACCATAGGTTGGGTGATGTGGAACACCTTGATGATAATACATTCCCCGATTCACACCACCAGCGTTATTTGACACACTGCTATTACTTATCAAGTTCGGTTGGACAGGGCTAGTAGGATTTGAGTGGTAGTAAGTGCCCATGGCCGAATATTGGGCTGGAGGTCCAGTTGGCGAATTGTCCTTCCATTGGTATACGCCGCGTTGGGGTGAGCTTGCTAATTCTCGAATAGGTCCTGCTATTTCTCGTGGGGGATTGCTCATCCCACCTGCACCTTGGTAATGTCGGTCGTACAGTAACTCGCCTTCCGATAGAAAGCGACGCTGCTCTCCAGGAACATTGTAAGAATCATAATACATTGCTGGTTGGTGCACTCTTGTAACAACGGGATTCGAAGACATTCCGCCATGTCCAAGCCCAATAAAGTCAGGTCGCACAATCTGTGTCGGTGTGGGAGGATTCGATCGTCGGGGCATTGGGCTACCACTGGCGGCGAAAGGTGTGGGTACTCCTCCAATAGCCCTAATCTTCTGTTGTATCGTCGGACTTGTAACGGCATTAGCGCCAGTCCCTGGATCTGATGGTGATGACAAGGAGTCCGGCGTGTCACTTCGAGATCTTATACCGTCTCCACTCCTTAAAAAAGAACAGTTAATTGGTGTTAAAATTGATCTTTGACTGAATTTACTCGGTTGGGTTATTAAGCAGAAAGATTGGTTTTAGCACTCCATTGAGTAAGTAGGAAGGATCAGATCAGCAGAACAGCCAAATTTCCAAAACGTTCACACAATGGAAATGCTATCCGATAGATTTTCCGGCATCCAGTGTGACTGTGATAATTACAGGTGCTAGTCTACAATCTACTACAGGTTGAACGAAGCAACACTCAAAGAAGCAAGTTTTGAAATTGATTTTGAAGAATGACAGTAGAAAGAAGTACATACAGAACAGAGCCTATGCTCTGAGGACTGCCGACGGGCGATCTCTCTTGTTCTCCAGACCCGAACCAACCTTGGTTCTGTCGTCTTTTTCTGCAGAAATGTTTGAAGTGAAAGTGCGGAAGTACATGGAAGCAGTTGAGCTCATGCTTTGCTCGTTCCCAGTGCATGCTTGCCAAACGCTAGAAACGGTAATGATAGCAAACAAAATACGCCACATTGTCATGAAATGATTTCATAAAATTGTTGCAAAGCTTCCAAGCTTGGTATGCAGAAACTACATGATGGCGACTGTAAGCTAGAAGGTGCACTCTTACAAAAGGCGTACACTACTGATTAGACGGCAAATTTCAGTTTCAAGTCAAACGAAATTACCGCAGTATTTTTACTCAAATAAAGAATCTAACAGCAAGAGATTAGTTAACAGCTGGCAGTGGTAAGAAATTATAGCAGCAAGCTCAAGTACGCAGCTAAATTTGGTTCCGTTAAAAGTTAAATCTCATCACCAACCAGTCCTAGGGGAAAAACCAAGCGCCCCAGGGTTTTCAATTGTGATTGTGACTAATATCTCACTTGAGGGCTTAGAATAACTACCATCGACGCTAGCACCAAAAAAACTACCCTGCACCCTAATTTATCATTCGAGAACCAAGTTTAGTGCAGCAAAGTGCTTAGGATAAATATTACAACAGCAACTACTAGATTACAGCGAAATTGTTATGTACAGTATGAGTATGAAAAGTAAAAAACTTTGTTCTAGACCATCGATTTCCCAAAATATCTCCTCCTACCTTTGTCGATTCGGATGAGGAGAGCCGTGAGTGTACTGACCACGAACTGGGCGGCTGTGTCCACCGGAAGTTTCGTCAATCATTCCGTTTGACGGAAGAAAAAAGTTCGTCTTTGAGCCCTGTCGTTGCATCGGTGGTGTAGGTTCACAATCAAGAGACTGAGATCCCAGTTCGCAGTCTGCATCTCTGCTAGACGCGGGTACCATCTGTAAAAATAGGGTTTCAATCAAGAAATTGAATGACGAACAGCTTCAGAACTACAAAGGAACAAAATAAACCACAAAAAGTCCAAGCGTACCAAAGTAACCACAAACCAGGTTCGAATCTAGACTACGAACAAGCAGTACAAATGATGGATTACGCTACGCTAAAAGAACAGAAGCAAGCATAACGCAACATGAGCACCCTGTACTCCATTGCATTCTCCCAAATCCCAGCCACCGATTGACAACACATTTTGAAGTGATTTCAGTCTCAGTTTATACGTTATTTGGTAATACCAGTCGCCCTTGATTCAACTGGATCCCGAAACACCATGTTAGTTAATCAAGTGTTTAAGAATACTTTTAGTAAAACGTACACCCCCACCCTTTGTTAGTGACACCAGAGAGTAGCCCGAAACCACGAGCAATTTCATCAACGCTGAACCTGACTCCTGCTTACCTGGCGATAATTTCGGGGAGAATGCAGAGAGGGAAGGTTGCTTGACTTAGCGGAATAATTTCCACTATCGTAGTAGACCTTTACCTGGTTACCAGGTCCGCCCGGACTTTGATTAAGGTAATTGTTGTCACCGGTTCCGCTACCTGATGGGGGTTGATACACAACTGAAAGCTGATTTGCCAGTGCATTCTGTTTCGCTTTTACCAACCTAAAATATAGCAGCTCATTAGTTTTATAAGAAACATTAAATATTATCCACTACTACCAGTTGAAAGATTAACAATATACCCTGGATATTGTGGCCCACATAAAGTAAACCAACAGTTGTAGCAGCATCCTCTTGAAAATGGATTATATCCTC